>PVLD010023737.1:0-26855 GCA_004027595.1 Dinomys branickii | reverse complement strand
TGTCCCAGTAGCGCGTTCTCTGTCGGGTTCAGGAGCTGAAGCCGTTCTTCCCTCCACACTCGCTCTCTCGGCTGGTCGTCTTCTTCCCGGAAGTCCTTATTTCTGTCTTCATATTGCTATATTTCATTGTTTGGGTGGTAATCCTCTGGGAGGTTCTCTCTCTGCTGCCTACCCGGTCGCCATCTTCCCGGAAGTCCCTGTGGTATTTTAAATATGGCAGTGCAAACAGAGACCAAAATATTTTCTTTTCGAAATTTTTGGAAGATTTTGAGAGAGACTGGTGTTAACTCTGTGTTTTCTTCTCAAGTTAGCTTAGATTATTTGGGTGTTTCAAAGAGTTTGTCCATTTTTCCTAGGTTATCTAATTTGTTGATGTATAAATTTTCATAGTCCTGTCTTAGAATTCTTGAAACATCTCTGTAAGTTAGGTAATTGTGATACTTCACTGTGGTATCAATTTGAATAAGAAACACCCAGCTTCTTGGTTTAGTGGGGTTCTGGGAGTGTTTGGGTGGTGGACTTACTCAAGGGTGAAGATCCTCTGTGGGTATGGGTGGCGTCAAGCAACTTGTTTGTAGCCTGGATGGAATGAAAAGGGAAAGAAGAAGAGGTCTTGCTTTTGTTTTGTAGAAAGAGCTCCAGTCTTTGCCATGGGCTTTAAACATACATCTCTCGGCTGCAGCACAGACTCTTCAGCTTCCCAGTGCAGACTCTTCAGCTTAAGGATGTGAACTCACACAGGACTCTGTGGTGAGCTCCAGGCCGTTAGCTTTTGAATGTTGACTGACTCCTTTGGATCTGCAGTGTGTAGACAGTCCTTTTGCACTCTTCTACCCCTGACTCTGCGTCTGGACATTGTAAGCCTAGCCTATAAATCCTTTATGTATCATTCATATTTTACATTAGATTTGTTCCTCCAGTAAAGCCCGATATAGCAGTGATATCTCTATGTCACTTGTGATTTTATTGCACCCTCTCCTTTCCTTTTTTTTTTCTCTCTCTCTGCCTGTCTCAGAGGTTTGTTAGTTTTGCTGATCCTATCAGAAAAATAAACTTTTCTTTCCACTGATTTTCACTGATTGCCTTTCTACCCTCCTCTTTGTCTCTGTTCTAACCTTTACTGTTCCTTATCTTCTGCTTGCTTTGAGCTTTGTCTTTTTGTATTTTTTATTAAGGTATAAGGTTAGGTGATTGACCTGAGATCTTTCTTCTTTCTAAAGCCAGCACTTCTGCTGTAAGTTTCTCCTGAGTGCTGTGTGTGCCGCATCCTCTAAACTTGAGTATTTCCATATTCACTTACATCTAAGTATTTTTAAATTTTCTTTGTTAGTTCTTCTTTGACCCATTGATTAAGAATGTTTTATTTAATTTTTATATATCTGTAAGTTTCCCAGTGGTCACAGTAGATGCTATGTGTGATATTTATCTTTAAAAATCTATGGAGAAGGCAGAAGATCATAGCTCAGCAGCATAGCACCTGCCTGGCAAGCCTGAGGTCTTGAGTTCAATTGCCAATACCAAAAAAATATCTATAGAGATCTATTTTGTGGCCTAGTGTGTGATCTTATGCTGGAAAATGCCTCTCAAGTACCTCAGAAGAAGGTGAATTCTTTTGTGGTGGTGTGGCCCGTGTGGTATGTCTCTGTCAGTAGTTGGCTTATAGTGCTGCTTAGGTCATTCATTTCTTTACTATAGGTGTGTCACTCAGTTTTCCATCACTACAGAAATACCTGACAATAACAACTGAAGGAAGAAAGGTTTGTTTTGGTCTATGGTTCTAGAAGTTTCCATTAATGGTAGGCTAGCTCCATTGTGTTGGGTCTGAGATGAATCTACAAAAATAGGTCAAGTATGGATTTTTAAGAACAGAGATTGATACTAGTCATCTTTGGTAAATTCAGGTTATAAAGACCCTGGGAGAAATTTGTTGAAATGGTAAATTAAAATATTACTGAGACAATATGCCATTATTGAGTGTTTTATTATATAGTAGGCACTAAGAGCTTTACATATAACATCTATATCATGTTACTTAATCCTCATAATTAACCTCTTCACTGTCTATATTACTGTCCTTATTTTATCATTAGCTAATAAGCTGTAGTGAGATAAAGAATTTTTTGTGTGCTGGGGATGGAACCAACTGTCTCACACATGTTAGGTGAGCATTGAGCTACACCCTGAGCTCACTGAGATGATGATTTTTCTTGGTGTTTTTTATAGTTCATAACGATATTGAGAATTTAACAAGTAAAAAATTCTTACCAGCTGTAAACCTCTTTGTTTTTCAGCCAACTTTTGTCGCGCAATTTTGAGGACATTTGAGCTTCTGCTACTTGGTTTTGTTTAGGGCTTACCACCTTAAAGAGAACGTTAGAACATTCAAGTGTTAAAAAATCAGGTCTGTTGTTTGAAATTGCACTTAGGTTTGAAAGACATTTATAGGTGTCAGCCATTAAACTTTCCTGGAATTTTGTATATGTATATAAGGGATATAAAGTGGTTTATTATGGTCAAACATATTAAAATAAAACAATATAGCATAGTTGTCAGAAAAAATGGAATAGGAGTACTTGACCTCTTTGCGAATTAGCATGATGTACTATATTTGGTAAAAGTGATTTCACTGGGCATCCTTTCCTTAGAGGATCACTCAAGCATTGTTAATGAAGATTATTTCTGGGACATAGGCTCTCAGGAATCCTGAGAGACCTGGGGAGGCATACCTTCTGGACCTCATGATAGTGATTCAGTGCTATAACCCACTGGCACATGGAGCAACATGCAGAGGACACCAGCGCCATCTTGGTTGGGTTGAAGTCTGGCAAGTTCAAAATTTTTTTCAGCTTCACAAAAACCTATAGAGAATGTATTATAGGAAAAAGAGCTATTACTGGTCTGAAGTTTTCCCCAATGTATATTAGCATGAATGAAACTATTTCCTATAAGAATCCTGCTTATGTCCTAGGAACCAAGTGGTCCCAACTAGGAGGGGCCTCTGCAGGGAGCATCTAGTGCAAGAGCAGCTCCACCATGAGAAAGGGTGCATGAGGAGGTCTGAATTCCCTGAGTATCTGACTGGGAGAGGACCTGGTTCTGTCCTACCCCTCAGTGGCATGTTGGCAGGCACGGTCCTTGTTGGGTGGATGATGGTTATGGTGGCAGGGAGTCACTGGCATCCCACAGACCTACCTCTGCTAAGTGGTGTTACTGAAGCAGTTTCCCCTCTGCTCTTGGGGGCCATCATTGGACTGATGTCTTCTCAGTCTGGGATTTCTTTTCCCCTTTTCAACCAGGCATTTCCTCGCTTGCCTGGAGAACAGCACTACTATTCTGGATCATCTTAACAGCAGGTGGCCCATTCTCAATTTGTCAGCAGTGGTGTTCTTCTTACCATTTAAAATCCTGCCAGGCTTCTTAGCATCCATTTAGATGAGCTAGTAATTATTATTCACTTGACATCTATTAAACAAAGCCACGGAGCATCTTATTGCCAGGTGTCCTTTCAATGTTCTTGTGTTTGTTCTATGGATAATGTGGATGTCAGCCTGAGCATTGCAGCTTGCTCGGACCCAGCCCTGGACTTTCTAACAGCATAGGGCAACACTAGAACTGACTGACTGACAGCAGGTCCACTGGTCTCTGTGGAGCATGGCTCTCAAAGCATCTCCATGTTGGGACACTCCTCCAGCTTCACCATACAGTTCCTCATTTTTAGTTATTTGTTAAAGCATTTGGTTTCCTGTTGCCGCCTCCTCTGTATGTCCCTTTCTTGTTCCTGTGGGTCTCTTCACTCAGCATGGCCAGTCCGTGTTCATCCAAGACTCTGCTTGGCCCTTGTCCTCCATGAAGCTTCAGCAAATCTGCATTCATGAACGAAATCTACTCCAGCCAAACCCTCACCAGTTTCCAGTCTGCTTCATTTCCTTTAATTTTTTTCCTTAATCGGCTCCATCTCCTTGCACATGAATTGATATTTGTAAAATGCTCAGAACAAGATCTGACATATGCTGCTCTATGAAAATTGACTAAACAATAAAGATAAGTCTGAGGCACCTTTATCCACTCACTGGGTGATCATGATGCATTGCAGCTCACCTAGAAAGACTTCATTCTACAGCTGTCTTCCTATGTCTCTAGTCTTTGTTAGTTAAAGAGATTCTGAGCTGTGACATTTTCCAACTCCAATGATACACTGCTTTTTCTTAACACTTCTAGGAAACCCGTGGAGTTAGGATATGCAGCTTGCTCCTCTGGCTTTTACCACTGTCTTCCATTTCTAACACGGAATTGCAATTCTAATGCTTTCATTTGTCTCCATGGATCATGAATGCAAAGTGCATAAGTTAGGCATTAACTAGAGTCTCATTTTTTACCTTATCAGGTATGCTGTCCTTATCGAGGTTAATCAGTTTCTTTAGGAAGCTAGTATCTGATAGAAGCAGCTTTGCTGTTGCCCAGTTTGGTTTCTTTTGCAGCAGAATACACACTGCATTCATGACAGTCAGCACAAGGGTAGGGGGCCGTGTGTAGACCCTGCAAAGATGGGAAAGTGCATCACCTGTGAACTATCCCAGAAGACCAGAGTCCTGGATTCCAACAAACAATTTGACAAGGAGAGCTATCTATAGCTATTTCACCATTTGGATACCTCTTAAACTGTGCGAGTTTCTGCTTCAGAATGATGAAATGTATAAAAGGTAAAAATTCAGAACATCTGAGTTAGTGGCAGATTTGTTTTTATTATTGTAAAAGAACCCACTGTTGTTATTTAAAAATAGGAACCCTGTTATCCTTCTGTTTCATTCTAAGGCTGTTCACTGATGACTGCTTGACAGGGATACTATATGTGTGGGTGTATGCTATGTGTGCAAGGGTGTGGGTGATGTGTGTGCATGTGCAGTGTGTATATGTGGTATGTGTGTGTGTATCTGGGAATGTGTGAGTGGGCAAGGGAACTGAGGAGTGGCCCTCTTCCTGTGATTCAAGGAGTGTCATGAGGTCCAAAGCCCCTTACACATGCCCTCTGGACTTTCTTCATCCTGTGCTAAAAATCCTGCCATCATGTGTGTGGGGGGAGTAGATGAGCATTTGTGTGTGGTGTGAAGTTACTAATGAGATGTTTGTTGTTATGGGAACACTGGAGGCTGCTTCATGCTGTATCCTAACCCACTGATGTGCTAGGTGATGCTACGGAAGGTCAGGGCTTAGAGCATGTTATGGCTACGTGTAGATGTCCGCCTCCTCCCCAGAGCCTGATGTGCTCACAGGCAGGGCTTGTGGGAGCTGATTGGATGATGGGGCCATGACACTGAGCGACATAACCCAGTGGCGAGTTTGTAGGTAAGTGTGACGTGGGGAGGTGGAGGCTGGGGAAGGAGGTGGTCACGGGTATGGACTGGAAGGGTTGCCTCCCTCCCTCCTCGATCCCTCTGCTTCTTGCCACCATGCCGTGGACTGTTTCTCTGCTGTGCTGCCTGCCTTGGAGTCAGCTGACTATGGAATAAGTCAGAACAAATCTTTCCTCTTTAGAATTGTTGGTGTTGTGGATTTTGTCTTAGCAATGAGAAAGTAACTAAGACAGGGCAGCACTTTACAAGAAGGAAGTTTCAGGGAAAATCCACAGGAGGCGCGAATGAGGAGCGGGTCCACCAGGGTAATGACTGTCCGGATGTGAAAACTGTACCATTCTTCCCAAAGGAGGAAGGCAAGAGGGCCAGTTCCTTATGCCCAGTATCACATGGGGACATGAAGAATTTAAATTTCATAACGAAGAATTCTATACTAGCTTTCCATCTGCATGGTCATTAGAGGTGGGATTCATCCTCAAGTAGTCCAGTTCTAAAATGCAGATAGTTTGTAGGACTGTACTAGACAAATGGATCATTAACTCCTTGTTTTGGACCAATGTACAGGTGCTTTTCTGGTATTTAAGTCTGGCCTTTTGAAAATAGTAAGAAAGACTACAACAGGGACTAGGGAAGAGAGGCAAGGTCAGCAGCTGCCTCGCTTTCTTTCCGCCTAAGATCAACTGTAAAACTAATACAGGTCTGTGGTGGAGATGGAACCGGTCTCTTGTGTTATTTTGATATAAATTAGA
Source organism: Dinomys branickii (assembly GCA_004027595.1). Classification (NCBI taxonomy): domain Eukaryota; kingdom Metazoa; phylum Chordata; class Mammalia; order Rodentia; family Dinomyidae; genus Dinomys; species Dinomys branickii. The sequence goes on along the minus strand of PVLD010023737.1, from coordinate 20,755 downwards.
GGAAAAACAGGACCTTGCCAGCTTCGGTGCAGTGCATGTGCCACGTCTCAGGAGCGTGAGCCATGCTTTGAGTAAGACCCACTGAGCAGCCACCTCTTTAGACCTAGACTGTCTTGGGTCCTCACCTGCCTTCATTTCCTATGACTTTCATCTTTCTAGTGGCTGACACTGCACAGTGGCAAGGGCTTGCATTCGTGTGGGCTGTCATTAATATTTGATATAAGAATGGCTAGTAGGAAAGAAAATTCTGAGATGAGCATCTGCAATGTCTCTGCTTGTGATCTGGGAAAGCAGAAAAGACCCTGAGGAGCAGGAGGAGGAACTCTTACTCAGTTGGACTGTGGAGTGTGTCAAATGCACACCAGCAAATGACAAAGGACAGCTGTTGACAACACATGTAGGCACAGAGCCGCAGGACATGCTTGGCTCCTTAGCTCCTGCAGCTGGACAGTGCCAAGTGTCCACTTGAAAGTGAGACTTCAGGCAGCAGCCTGGCCTGATGGACAGTGCCAAGATCAGAATCATACCTCCCCACTGTGGTACACTGCCCTTGGCATGGGACTTCAGGGCCCTGTGGTTACGAGAGGCCTGCAGCAAAGTTGAGGGCGAAGGAAAATGCAGGGGAAGATGGCCTGGCCTCTGGGAGCCGCTCCTGATGTTCTTCCTGCTTGTACGTCCTGAAAACCACCAGGCATCTCCTCCTGCCAACTCTGGTGCCCTCTGTGCTGGCTGAGCTCATTCCCTCTGGATGTTCGTTCCCACCTCTGAACTCCACGCTGCCTGCTGCCCTCAGCAGGCTTCTCCCAGGCAACCTCAACAGCCCTGTCCCGGGGCACCCAACCCCACCAATGAGATGACAAAGTAAAAGGGGTTGGGAATTCACTCTCCCTCTTGCTTCTCTGTGTGGGTCTGATTTTCAACCTTATCTGGATTAACTGCAATATAAAAACACATTAATAACAACAGCAAAACTAAACTGTGCTTCCATGTGTGTAATTCCAGCACCTGGGAGGCTGAGACAGGAGAATTGCAAGTTTGCGCTCAGTGGGCTCCACAGTAAGATCCTGTCTATAAAAACAAAAAACCAAAACAACAACAAACCTTTTTGTTGTTTTTATTCTTATTCTTAGAATTAATAATGTCATAAATATGATGGTAGATTTCCCCCCTATTTCCACATTTTTTATTGAAAGAGTACTTTCTGCCAGCAATAGAAAACTCAACACATTCTAAGACATAATACACAAGCTCTCATTGCTTGTTAAATTGGGAAGCTCGAGTTAAAACCTCTCCCCTGGAGACTATTAGCAACAGGGTCAGGTCCTTGTGCTGGGAGTTTCCTTATGAGTTTCCATGGTTGGGGCTAGAGTTAAAGTTAGGGTTAGGGGGTTAGTGTTAGGATTAGGGTGAAGCAAGTCCTAAAGCCAGCCCTCCGTGCTCAGGACCTGGCTGCTCAGGCAATACTACATTTTATCAGTTCTGAACTTTTACCTCTGGCAGGGTCAGATTCAGTCCCTAACGGTCAGCATAGTGTAACTGGCAGTATTTTTCCTTCTTATAGTTAAGGCTATGTAAGATATGGATTTCTCAGCATTGATGGCTTATTGATAATGTACAGTACATACCACACCTACCTGAAATTGTAAATAACCTTGCCCATTCCCTTTCTACCTCTGAATAGAAAGGGCTTGTACATAGGCTTGGAGTCAGGGGTATGAAAGGCAACTTGAAGGCCTCTATCAGTGCTGCTTCTTTGGCACCATGGTCTGCCAAGGCATTTCCTTGGATTGCGGGAGAATTGCCCTTTTGATGTCCTCTGCAGTGAATTACTGCTCCTGGGTCTGCAGTCACACTGCCTCTAGGAGGGAAAGAATCCCTCCTAGGTTAAAAATGAGGTAATCTAAAATCTGAGGACAGATTTGGTAACTTCTGTCATGCATTTATGTTTATTCTGAGGTTTTCCAACTCAAAAGAAATGTAGGTAAATTGCTTACCTTAATTCAGCAGCATCAGCTTTATCCAGTGATTCAGAGCCCCGATTGCTCTGTCTGCAGCTGGCAGCACACTTTGTAATTCAGTGGTGGCTTTCTGCAATAAAAATAGAGACCTCCAATACACGTGAACGCAGCTGTACAATTATATCGTTTTATATGTTGAAGCTGGAAATATGACTTGACACTTTTACAGTGCCTGCAGTTATGCGTCCTGTATGACTCAGACACACGCACACGAGCAGGATGAACTTCCTGACTCTCAAGGTGCTGTGCTGCTCCCCTCTGGGCAAAAGGCGGCTCACTGTGAAGCCAACAAGGCATAGGCTCAGCCGCTCCCACGTCTGCAAGGAGTGGCCACTGGGGCTGCAAGGGCAGTTTCCTCCTTCACTTTTCCTCACTTTTTGTCAGGCTGCTTGCAAGTTTGTGGTGCAGCGGTGGCTGCGGACACTTTCTGGATCTGGCTGAAGAGCTAAGAATTATGCTTATACATTTACATTTTCATTGCCTATACTCACTTGGCTGTGTGAGTTGAATTACTTTCCTATTGTAAGTCACCTGGGATAGGAAGTGCTTCCGTTTTCCACTGTCCTACATTCCTGGCAATGGACAGGAAGGTACAGGGCCGATGTCATACTGTAATATGAGCACGTCCCACAAACGTGTGGACAGATTTTCACTGGATTGGCCCAGAGGCTTGTGGGCAGGAAGTCTTTCTATTCATGCATAATAGAACTACAGGTGGGGGCTGGCCATCACTCAGAGTGGAAGCTGGCACTCTCCTTCACAAGTGTCCTTGATAAACATGTACCATTCTAAATCTATTCTGCCTTTAAATAATAGGGCTGTGTAAAATAGAATTTACCAGAACCCCTGGATTTGTAAGCAAATATATATGTATTTTAATTGATGAATTGCTTGATGAAAGACATAGAAGGTGATGACATTCTTCTCTCACCAATGCCTTAGAGTGTGAATGTTTTTATTTCACAGACTCCTGTGTGCAGGGGGCATGATACATACTTGTTGGGATAAAAGGAAGAAACGTTCGTGGCTGGGTCACTGAATACTGCTACTTCAAGGTGGTCCTACCTTTACATTTGGAGTTAGGGAGTAACTCCAAATCTCAAATGATTTTCACTATGTACATGTTCATTTTACCTGAGCATAATCTTCCACTATTTTCACTTCTTCTGCCATGATTTCTTCATCCTGTTTAACAAGCATCTGAACTTTCTCCACCACTTGTGAATTTTTCTGTAGTCTTTCCACCAAGACTTCTACTTCCTAATGAACCAAACATTTCATTTTAGAATGAATTTTGAAACATGATCTCTTTTTAAAGGAGAAATTAACATAGCTTACCTCGTTATTATATAAAACTCATCAAAATTATCCTGAAATATATTTGTTTTGTAGAGTAACTAAGGTGACTACAATGAATATCATTTCATACCAGGTATAGTGGTTGATTGATTATGTCAACTTGAGAGGTTTAGAAGCTTAACTAAACTTGGTTCAGCAACTGGCTCAGCAATTGCACACCCTAGGACATAGAAGAGCACCCTAGGGTGGGTCATCACCTAGATGACATAAAAGGGGATGAGGAGGGACAGAGGAGCTCCGGTCCTTTTGGAGGAGCTCCGGTCTTCACGTTCAGCTTGGACGTCGTCTCCCGGCTTCCGGTGCAGACTCTCCGGCTTCCGCCTTGGGTCCTTCAGCCTTCTGTCGCAGACTCATTGGGCTTCTGGTACAGACTTGCATGGAACTCTGCAGAGAACTCCAGACTCTGGGCTGATTCCTTCGGTCTTCAATGTGCAGACACCCTCGGCATGCTTCCTCATACCACTCTGGCTGCCCTGTAAGCCAATCTTGTAATTTCTAATACATTTGTACATCTTGTGTTATATCTGTTTCTCTAGTAAAACCCTGACTGATACATCCATCAGGCACATAAAAAGTAATCCCTAATAGATGGCAAGTGCTGTAGTTTGGGGTTTTACAAAAGAAACAATATAGGACACATATACAAGTAGAGGTGCAGGAAATCTATCCACACACTAACGTCCAAAGAATACAGCTGAGGGCCTGGATCCCACAGGAATGTCTTGCTTGAGTCCAGCTGAAACCTAGAGCCCATGTCAGTATCCCGTGCAGGCCTATTTCACAGAGAGGCGCTAGGAAGGTCCAAAGGTCAATGGTGTAGGCTGGAAAGTCTATGCCAGTGGGATGAAGGATCTGTGCTGGCAGGCTGAGGGATCTGAACCGGGGCCAAAAAGTGATGCTCAGAGTAAGAATCGGAGCTTCCCTGAAAGTTATCACAGCCGTTGTCAGCAGCAGTGAGGCCCTGAGCTCCTCTGACGATGAGGAAAGCAAACACGACAAGCTTCTCCAGGAAGCTCAGCGGTGCACCATCTTTGCTTCTGGAGCCAGGAAGTGATGCTGAAAGTGAGAACCAGAGCTCCCCCAAAGTGAACCGTAGCCACTCGCAGTGACAGTGAGGTTCCGAGCTCCCCCTTCAGTGAGAACAGCCAAGTCCTCCGGAAAGCCAGTGGAAGGTCCTCCAGGAGAGCAGCCCGAGCTTCCCAAACAGCTTCTGCCAGCCCCTTACAGCTCCTTGTCTGCTTCTCCGGTTCTGCCTCTTGCGCTGCCAGCAACAGCCCTCAGATGGGCCTCTCGTGTCTAGCATCACACTTTTCAGTTCAGCTGGGGGTCACAAGCTGACTACCAGTTGTCAGTCCGCCTCAGCAAGTTACCACAGCCTGTTGCAATTCAGTGCGGAAGCTTTCCGTGTAAGTGACCATAGCTAGTTACATCCCTATGATCAGTTAACCATTAAATTGTAACCCTTATTTTCCTGTTATCGTTTTTATGTTTTGCTTCCTCTTATGGATAAGAAAAGGGAGACTAAAGAAGTGAACTGATCTTCAAGGTTTCACAGTGACATAGTACTGGTGCTGGCATTCTAGCCTTTGTCAGGCATTGTAGCCTTTGCTGTCTGCCACTGTTCCTCATTAGACAACGACTCTGCAAGGGATTTCAAAGCAAAGTTTTTACCTTTGTCTTTTGTTCTATCTGCGGGCCAAGAATCAAGAGCTCCTCCTGCATGTCTCTACCTAGTTTGGTTGCTTCCAGCATGGTGGAGAGACCCACGCAGAAACGATCTCTGAAGAAAAAAGAAAGCACAGGACCGCAGCAGTTTCAGGTTTGCTGTTTTTGGGAATTTTGAATACTTGCATGGACTTATCCAGCTGAACATGCCTAATTTGAAAATCTGAAAGGCTATGAAATCTGAAGGGGCACCATTTTGGAGGGCTGGTGGTAGCGACTCGGGGAGGAGTTCGCTCTGGGTCTCTGTCGCTCACTTCCCTGGCTACCAGTTCGGTTCCCACATCATCTGCGTGCTGGGTGGAGTGTATGTAAGGGAGAGGAAGGGCGTGTGTGTGTGTGTGTGGGGGCGCTCCGTAGAGTCGTGGAGGGGAGGCAGAGGCTGCCAGGGACTCCGGGAAGCCACGGACGTCGATAGGCTGCAGGAGGCGCTGAAAGATTTTGAGAAAAGGGGGAAAAAAGAAGTTGTCCTGTCCTGGATCAGTGTCTTTGTCATGTAGCCAAGGCTGGAGAAACAATGATTCAGTGGCCCCAATTTAAAGGCTATTTTATGTTCAAACTGGAGAAAGTAATGGATGATTTCAGAACATCCCCCAAATCCTAATGTAGAATACATCCTCTTTTTTTTTTTTTTGCGGTACTGGGGATCGAACTCAGGACCCTGCGCTTGCTAGGCAGGTGCTTATTCCACTGAGCTATATCCCCAGCCCCATAGAATACATCCTCTTTGATGAAACGAAGGAAATAATATTGAAAATTGTCCCTGGGTTTAATGGTATCCCCTTTACTATTCAGTGACTGTGAATTGCTAACAGATCCAAGGAGAAACTATACAGGAACAGACAAGCTCCTCAGAGAGTAGAAAAGAATGTCATGGTTGTTAGCTGTGTTTATCCTTCTTCAGAGAAAAATAACTCCAACAGTTTCAATCGAATGAATGGTGCTATGCTTTCTGGAAATTCGCCAAGCTATCCTGAGAGGCCTAACGTAAATGGGCCTGGAACACCCAGGCCACTCTGTGGACCAAAGGTTTTTGTCAAGCTGCCTTGACAACAAATGGTTTGCCTGAAATTACAGAGAGCAAAGAGTCAGTCTTACAGCAAAATGAAGAGAAAAGTCACGGGGATTCTGCAGCATCTGAGTCAGAAGTTTCCTGCATGAGCCCTATAAAAACTAAACATCCTGGTGAAGACACTGTGGAATCTGAGGGGCATGAAGTAAAAAGACTCAGGTTTAACAAAGAAGGTGAAGTCAGAGAGACAGCCAGTCAGACAAACTCCAGTGAGATTTCTTCAGTTACGGTGGAAGAAACAGAAGCATCTTCTTCATCTCAGGAGAAAGACAAAGAAAGTAGTTATACCAGGCACTGTACAGAAGAGGATGGAGAGGAAGAAGAGTCTTATATGACATCAAGAGACATGAGCTCAGAAAGAAAAAAATCAAGAAAAAGAATCTGATGATGCCTTCACTGTGAATGAAGAGACTTCTGAGGAAACTAATCAGATGGAGGAATCAGATCTGTCTCGAGCTGAGAAATATTTACATCCTGAAGGTAGTGAAAACAGAGGCCCTGTAAGTAGTAGTTCAGACTGCCACGAAACAGAAGAATTAGCAAGCCCAATTCCAGTAAAACTGGAGAGAGTCTCTCAGAATCATCCGTGGAAAATGATGAGGATACCTCAGAAGTCACAGATGAAACAATGGAGCAAGACTAACTACTTAGAAACATTTAGATATAGTATCTTACATATAGTTCTGGTTTTACACAGTATAAAAAAAAACTTTTACATAATAAAGTAGACCTTAAGTTTTAGAAGAGAAGCAGGTTGTAAAATAAAATACTTTAAGGAGAAATCCTCAAAGAGCTGTATATGTAAGAACTGTGACTATCAGTTCTCCGGGCCCTGCTTACTGCTGATTTTTTTTGATGGGGTGGTGGTGGTCTGGTCAAATCAGTGGCTTGTGTATAGATTTTCTTTAAAATTTAGAATTAAAGTTTTTAAACTAGAAAGTAATTATAATTTTGAAAATCTTTTCAAGATCATCATATTTAGTTCATACATATGCAAGAATGGTTTGTCTGAAGCTGTAACAGTTTTCACATTTTGGTCATAGTTTCAACGTTTTAACATGTGAATTATGGGTTTCATGCTGGTTTACAGATTTCATTGTTTGACTATGTAAAATGGAACATATACGCATATATACATATTATCCTAAGGGGGAAATGTTATATTTTTCTGTTTCTATAAGAGACAAATATAGTGAATACTTTTTCTGTTGGTAATGACTGAGGTCACTTCTTTCAGAAGACATTTTCTTTCTCTTCTGAGTAATTCAAATAAAATCTGGCCCCTGTGGAACCCTGGAAATCTGAAGTCTGTTGAAATACCACGCTAAAAACATTCCAAGAGATCTGCTCAAACTAAAATTCTTTTGTATACTTCTGAGGTGCCTGAGAAAAAAATTTTATTATTTATGAGAAAATGTGCTTTATCTTGGAAATTGTATTCAAACCTTAGCTATTTTGTACAGTGAATGCTTAAGCAGCTGGTCTGAGATGATCTCAGAAGAACCCAGCAAGTTCTTAACCTTTGGTTTGCTTTTCTAAACACTGTGAATAGCACATTTCTTTCTAAATTACTTAGAAAATGCAAATGTCATGGTATGAAACACCACTGTCCTGGGAGAATTTATGTATTACTTTAGTAATACACCTGAGCTAAAGTGACTGTCAATAGGGGTACATAGAAACCACCATAGTTTGTATGACATTTTGAAGTGAATGAAATATTTTCAAACATGCTTCTCCGACAGCCAGTGTTACATTTTCAGATCGACACAAAGCACAATTACTCTAAACTCAATATTTTCAAATTCACATATTTAAAGTCATGCAGGCTGCAACTTCCCTGTCAAAATTACTGGCTGCCAAATTTATACCTGTTTATTTAGCTGTACTTTTTGATATTTAGAATTTTTAAATATCTGTAGATTTTGTAGGATGTAATGTGTTCACTGCCTTTGTGATGTGGTATATATAGTTATATAATTTCTGTGCATAAACTGAATGCTTGAGCTTTCAATACAGTATTCATATAAGGCAATAAATATTAATGTTGTGAAATATCTGGCTACATTTTTATTAAAACACAAAAGAATCCCCTTTTTAGTTTCAGATACCTGACGTACACAGATGAATTTAAAAACTGACGCAAACAATTTCTGACATTGGGTTTCATGGTTTGGGTGATTTGGAGGGAAACCACAAGTTTTGTGTTTTGACTACTTAAAATTGTTATGCTTATAAATAGCAACATGGTTTGGCTCCGTTTATGTTTGTAGAGTTATATACTACTGGCTCACTTGACTGTCAGGTTCACAGCAGCTAGTTAATATATTTATGAATATGCCTGATAGTTTAAATCCGAATTTGGATTTGCTGTACCCAAGAGAGGGAAAAAAAATCACACATTGTAAATTTTAAAAACTTTTTTTTTGCAAAAATGTCAAAAATGAAGCAAATTGTACATGGGACATTCATTTGTAGTGACCTATTTGTTTTGAGGGAAATTTTGCCAACAAAAACTGATTTTAAACATTTTTAAGTTTAGAAATTTTCTTTAGAATATTTATGAAGTTACTGTCAATAACCCTATTCTTTAAGCTCCTGTAACCTTTTGATATAGTTTTAATTGTTGTGTGTTGGGCCATTTGTAAATCAAGCAGTTTACTTTTGTTATAAGTTGAAGACTTAGCATCATGACTTGAGGTGGTTTATTTGTAAACTTGCAATTGCTATTTTTGCAAGGGCACATGTATTTCTTTACTAAATAAAGTACAAATAATAGCGAATATACCAAAATAACATCACTGAACTCTATTAGGATCTGTATTTTAATCTATAGTTTAATATTTATTAGATATATTCATATGTTGATCATAGATCAAACTTGCTGCTGTTTACACAGTTAATTGTAGAATGCTGATACAATATCTTTAGGATAGGTGGAATACGTCTGTAGTTAATTTGCCATTTTTTTATTTTAAAAGTAAAAGAATGAAAACATTAGCAAACAGACACAAAGTAGCACAAGAACAGTACAAAGATCGAATTACAGATAAGGTGACAGGGAATTAACAATGCTTGCTGTATTACATATTGATAACTGCAAAGTGTATGCTCAGAAAAACATATATAGACATATAAGCTTGATCAAATAACTACTCATTGACGGTTCCTTACAATAAAATGATGTGAGACAATGCTGCAACCATGTCAGCCATCCTGCATATACATACATACATACCTAGTAATCCCTTTCTTCCTTTTCCCCTTCCCCTCATCCCAGTTGCTCTTTCCTTTCTCATCTCCTAATTTATATTCCCTATTCCCACGTTCAGGTTCTTATACTAATGATACAATATGCTGTTTGTACATGCACATCTGATTTATTTCACTTATGAGTATGGTCTCTAATTGTGACCATTTGCCTATAAAAGCCTCAAATTTGTCTTTCTTTATAGCTGAGTAATATTCCATTATGTAAAACTGCCACAGTTTTTTTATCCAGTCCTCTGTGGATGGACACTTGGGGTGCTTCCACAATTTAGCTATTACAAATTGCACTGTTATAAACATGGGTGCACATACATCATGGTGATACGATGTTTTCAGATCTTCTGGGAAAATACCCAGAAGGGGAAGAGCTGGGGTGAATGGGACCTTTAGATCTAGTTTGCTGAGGAATCTCCAGACTGATCTCCACAGTGGTTTCACCAGTCTGCATTCCCACCAGCAGTGGAGAAGAGTTCCTATTTCTCCACAGGCTCACCAGCATTTGTTATTAGTTGATTACTTAATGCTGGTCAATCTTACTGGGGTGAGATGAAATCTCAATGTTGTTTTAATTTGCATTTCTCGAATGACTAATGATGTAGAATATTTTCTCATATATTTATTTGCCATTTGTATTTCTTTATCTGAGAAGTGTGTATTCATCTCAGATGCCCATTTCTGGATTGGGTCTTTGAATTTGGACAGGTTCATGTTTTTTAATTCTTTGTATGTTGTAGATAGAAGGCCTTTGTCCAAGGGACAGCCAGCTTGGATTTTTTCCCAATTTGTGGGTTTTCTTTTTACTCTGCTGGTGATATCTTTAGATGTGCAAAAACTTTTCAGTAAGATGAGGTCCCAGTTATTGATTCTTTGAAGTGTTTCCCTTGCAGTTTCATTTTTGTTCATGAGCTCTCTGCCTACTCCTATGTCTTCAAGATTTTTACCTACCTCCTCTTCCAATAGATTTAGTGTTTCTATTTTAATATTTAGATCTGTGATCCATTTGACTTGAATTTGGTGCATGGTGATAGACTTGGGTCTAAGTTCAGTCTTTGCCAAGAGGCAAGCCAGTTTTTCCAGCACCATTTATTAAAGAGGCTATCTTTCTTCCAGTGAGCTGGTTTGGCCCCTTTGTCAAATATTAGGTGGCTGAGTGTGTTTGTGATTGTGTCTGCATTTTGCAGTCTGTTCCATTGATCCTCAGGTCTGTTTTTTAGCCAGTACCAGGTTGATTTTCTTACAGTAGCTTTGTAGTTTAATTTCAGGTCAAGGATTGTGATTCCACCTGACTTGTCCTTGTTGCCCGGGATTGCTTTTGCTATTCTGGGTCTCTTCTGGTTCCAGGTGAATTTAAGGAATGTTTTCTCTAGATCTGTGAGGTATGCTAATGGTAGTTTAATGGGAATTGCATTGAATCTGTACAACAATGCTGGTAGTATGGCCATTTTCACAATGTTGGTTATTTCTATCCATGAGCAAGGGATATTTTTCCATTTACTGAAATCCTATTTGACCTTTGTTTTCAGAGTACTGTAGTTTTCATTGAATAGATCTTTTACTTCTTTTGTTAGATTGATTCCTAAATATTTCAATTTCTTTGATACTACTGTAAAAGGTATGGTTTCCTTAATTTCTCCCTCAGTCTGTTTGTTGTTTGTGTATGGGAATGCTACTGATTTTTGGGTGTTAAATTTCTATACAGCTACAGTGCTGAATTTGTCAATTAATTCCAGGAGTCTTCTTGTGGAGTTTTTGGGGTCTTCCGTGTAAAGTATCATGTCATCTGTGATAGTTTTACTTCTTCCTTTCCTATCCTTATTCCTTTTATTTCTCTCTCTTGTCTAATTGCTCTGGCTAATGCTTCCAGAACTATGTTAAATAGTAGTGATGACAGTGGACATTCTTGTCTTATTCCTGACTTAAAAGTGAAAGTTTTCAGTTTTTGTCCATTTAGTATGATATTGGCTGCTGGTTTGTCATAGATGGCTTTGATCAGATTGGGATAAAGGCCATCTATTCCTATTTTTTCTAGTTTTTAACATGAATGCATGTTGGATTTTATTGATAGCTTTTTCCGCATCTACTGAGATGATCATGTGGTTTTTGTCTTTGGCTCTATTGATATGGTATATTATATTCATTGATTTGTGAATATTGAACCATCCCTGCATTCCTGGAATGAATCCAAGCTGGTCATGGTGTATAATTTTCCTTATGATTCAGTGCATTCTATTTGCTAGTATTTTATTGAGTATCTTTGCATCTATGTTCATTAGGGAGATTGGCCTATTTTTCTCTTTCTTGGTTGGGTCCTTCTCTGGTTTTGCTATCAGTATAATACTTGCCTCCAGAAATGAGTTAGGGAGAATTCTTTCCTTTTTAATTTCATTGAAGAGTTTGAGGAGTGTTGGCATTAAATCTTCTCCGAATGTTTTATAGAATTCTGCTGTGAATCCATCAGGGCCTGGGTTTTTCTTTGTTAGTAAGTTTTTAATGACATTTTCAATCTCATTAATTGATATTGGGTTGTTCAGGATTTTTGTATCTTCCTGGTTCAACTTTGGTGTTCTGTACATTTCTAGGAATCTGTCCATTTCTTCTGAGTTTTCTATCCTATGGGAGTAAAAATTCTCAAAGTAGGTATTAATGATCTTTTGAATTTCTGTAGGATCTGTATATTTCATCCTTTTCATTCCTTATTGCATGAATTTGAGTTCTTTTCTTTTTTGATAAGGTTGGCTAGGAGTTTATCAATTTTATTTATTCTTTCAAAGAACCAACTCTTTGATTCACTTATTTTTTGAAGAGTTTTCTTTGTCTCATTTGCAGTAATTTCTGCCCTAAACTTTATAATCTCCTCCCTTCTTTAGGCTTTGGGCTTGACTTGTTCTTTTTCTAAAAGTTTGAGGTGCAGCATTAGGCTATTTATTTGGTCTTTTTCTGTTTTCTTTATGTGTGAGTTCATCACTATGAATTTCCCTCTGAGGACTGCTTTCATTGCATCCCATAGATTCCGGTAAGTTGTATTTGCATTTTCATTTGTTTGTAGGTATTTTTAAATTTCTTCTTTAATTTCTTCTGTGCCCCATTGGTTGTTCAGGAGGTTGTTGTCTAATTTCCAAGTGTTTATGGAGTTTTTGGAATTCCCTTTGTCATTAATTTCCAATTTCATTGCAATGTGGTCAGATAATATGCATGGGATAATTTTAATCTTTTTTCATTAAGTAGGTATGCTCTATGAGCTAGAATGTGGTCTATTTTAGAGAAAGTCCCATTTGCAGCTGCGAAAAATGTGTATTCCGATGTTGTGGGGTGTAATACTCTGTATATATCTACTAAGTCCATTTGTTCACACATTTGGTTCAGGTCTGCCATATCTTTGCTGAGTTTTAGTCCAGTTGACCTGTATCTTTGTGTCAAAGGGGTATTTAGTTCCCCTATTACAATAGTGTTATTGTTTTTTAGGTTTTTTATGTCCATTAAGATCTGCCTTACATAGTTTGGTGCTCCAGTATTTGGTGCATATATGTTTAGGATTGTTATCTCTTCCTCTTGCAGTTTTCCCCTAACTAGTATGTAGTGGCCTTCTTTGTCTCTTTTGATTGTTTTCAGTTTGAAGTTTACATTGTTTGCAAACATAATAGCTACCCCTGCTTTTTTCTGGGAACCTGTTGCATACAGAATTGTTTTTCATCCTTTGATTTTCAGTTTGTGGATTTTCTTTTGAGTAAAGTGTGTTTCCTGTATACAGCATATTGTGGGACTTTGTTTTTTAATCCACTCTGCCAGTCTGTTCCTTTTGAGTGGTGAATTGAGGCCATTTACATTAATGGTTATAACTGTTATATGTTGGCTTATCCTTATCATGCTGTTTACTTGCTGTTGCTTTCCTACTTTTGCTTCTGTTTAATTGCTTGTTCTGGTTAAGGGTTCCTTTCTATTGCTGTTCTCGTGATTGTGGTCTCTTTTTTCTCTGTCTAGAATAACTTTTAGTACTTTTTGTAATGTTGGTTTGGCACTCATGAAGTTCTTCAGTTTTTCTTGTTGTGGAAATATTTTATTTCTCCATTGAGTTTGAAGGATAGTTTTGCAGGATGGATCAGTCTGGGTTGGAAGCTGTTTTGTCTCAGAAACTGTAATACCTCACTCCAAGCTCTTCTTGCTTGGACAGTTTGTGTTGAGAAGTCTGCTGTGATTCTGATGGGCTTTCCTTTATAGGTGATCTGTTTCTTTTCTCTAGCAGCTTTTAATATTGTGTTCTTTTGCTAGATGTCTGGGATCTTGACTAGTATATGTCTGGGTGTGGTTTTATTTGGGTTGTGGCTCATTGGGGTTCTATATGCCTCATTTACCTGCACATCAGTATCTTTTACCATGCTTAGGAAATTTTCTGCTATTATTTCTGCAAATATTCTTTTTATGTCATTTGTGTCACCTCCCGCTGTTTCACTGACTCATGTTACTTGGACATTATTTCTCTTTGTCTCATCTTGCAGCTGTTGGATTGATTTTTCCTGGATCCTTGATTTTAAGAGATCCTTCATTTCACCATTGCTAGCCGCCATGCTGTCTTCAAGATCTGAAATTCTATCTTCAGCTTCATTCAAGCAGTTTTGCATGCTTTCAATGGCAGTTTTCATTTCCTGGAAATCTCTTTGAGTCTGTTTCATGCATTTTAATTCATTCCTAAATTGCTCATGTAAGATTTCCATCTGTTGCCTATGTTCATCTATTTTTTTTATCTGTTTCTTCTCTAGATGTGTGGACCATTTCTTTCATTATTGTTGTCATTTCATTTTTTGGCTGAGAGATTATTTCTGATCTGATCTCGTCTATGGCCTGATGGAGTTGTTTCTTTACTTTAGATGCCATCATTGCAGAGATTTCAGGTGTGTGTCTTCCAAGTTCCTTTGTGTCAGATTTTTTCTGATTTATACTCTTCTACAGCCTGATGGATTTGTTTCTTTATTTCAGTTGTGATCATTTCAGAAATTTAAGGTATGTGGCTTCCTAGTTCTCCTATGTCATTGTCTCCTGTACTTATTTTGGGTGGAGTTGTGTTCTGAGGCTGCATTTTGCTCCTATGTTTTGTCATTTTGAATGTCAGATGACAAGTGCTGAGATACAAACTACCTAGGCAGCTCACATAGGACTCTAGGGACCCTAGTTGACCTGGATATCAAACTAATCCCAAGCTGGTAGCAGACCGTGGACCACTGGGCCCAGGAACCGTAGGCAATTGTTGGGGTGCACAGCTCAGACCACATGTGCAATGGTGGGGGAGTGCTGGGCTTTGGTACCAGAGTCTTCAGTCTGTGGATGGGAGTCGTGCGGGCCTCAGCCTTGAAGCTGATGATGGTAGCTAGGCAGGGGCCACTACTTCGGGATCTTCAGGTAGCTGGTAAGAGGAGAACAGGCCTCTCCTCCCAACCCTCAGGACCACAGAGCCTGAGGCTATCTCCACACTGCAGGTCTCAACCACCAACAGGGACGGGCCCTCCCGAGGTCCTTCCTAACTGGAGCAGCGCACAGGTGCAGGCCTTACCTGAGAAGAGTTCCGCACAAACACTGTTCAGGTGGCACCCTAGGCCAGGCTCCTTCCCTGGCAGAAGGTCTGGTGTGGCAAAGCCCAGGCACAGGCCTTACCGGAGGAAAAGGGTTCCACAGAAATACTGCGCTGCTGAGGTGGCATCGCAGGCTGGCCTCCCTCCATGGTGGAAGGTCTGGCACGGCAGAGCCCTGGCATAGGCCTTCTTCTGTAGTTAATTTGGGGAATCTTTTTCAGCTATCTTTATCAGTGGCCATTTGGAAGTAAATTTTCACAGGTATGCATAGGTGCACATAATAGGCTTTGCTCAATGGAAACATCAGTTTGAATAGTAACTGACTCATAATATGAATTTTTAAAAGGCTAGTTTTAGGCACATTTTCTTAACCCATCAAGCAAAGTAAGTCCTAATAAAAGACTGAAAGGGAGAAAAGCAAGACTTAAATGGTGGAAGATACTTGTTTCTTGACCTTGAAAAGCTGTCACGTTCATTAATGACTAGATAAATTTAATCCCTTTAGTGTTTGACACAAATAGAACTTTCAGAAGTGAAATTGCCAGGGAAGGATTGATCCATAGCCACTTCCCTTGGAAAGGTATTCTAGAAGTCCTGGACCAGAAGGTGTAGCCAGTTAAAGCATTGAAGTTCAGACTATTTTATTTTGCTGGTGTACATAGGTATGTATCTATGCACTTTTGCATTTGTAAAATCAAATTTTTCCAATAATGTAATATATTAGTTTACTTGTGAAGGCACTTGGACAGCATTTAAAGGTGCTACAGTGTGTATGAAACCTGTAACTTAAGGATGAAAATGCAACTTGTAGAGCCAAAGGAAGTAAGAATTTGGAGCAGTGTTTTAAATTGTCCTTGAACAGAAGTTTCTTAAATGTGCAGATTTGGGTAAAAATGAAGGTCAGTTCTCAAGATGTGTGCTAGTCATAAAATGGATGAATACAAAAACACCTTGTAATTTCATGTGGAATTATTAAAATTAGGTTTCCTGAGTTATTGACTTAATATGGATGCTAATATGTATTGGTTAGATTACATCAATTTCACATTTTAAAAATGATCTGTACACTTTAAGAATTTTATTTCAGCTTGGAGCCTAGATTACTTTGCCAAATAAATGTATTATTTTCATAATAAAATAAAATATAAATCAGAATAAAAAAGAAATCTGAAATGTTTGAGTGTCATGAAATTTTAGATTTTAGATTGTTCAAATTTGGGGCGCTCAAGCTGTACTAAGAGATATAAGATACAAGAAAATCTTAAAATTTTATGTAACTTGTTAGTGTCTAAGGAGACTTACGCATCATGGCCAAGTGAGATTTCTTCCAGGGATGCAATATTCATTCAGTATTGAAAGTCAGTCAGTGTAGCCCACCATATCGATAGGCTAAAGAAGAAAAATCTCATGATTATATCAATTGGTAAAGGAAGTGCATGAGATGAAACTTAGGATAAAATTCACTTGGATTCTAAATGTGATCATTGCTCAGAAAGGAACCTCTGACTTAGAACATTTTGTTGTGAGGTGGGAAAGAAACCCAGATTGGCGTCAAGAGACCAAAGCACATCATGAACTATCCCACCTTCCATGTTCCCACTTGTTCACCAGGAAATGCTGTAGGAATCTGTGATCTTCAAGGACAAGCTGGGCTGCGGGGGCCACTGGTGAGGATCTAATAGTATGAGCCACTATGGATTCATAACAGACTTTCATGTGTGGAAGGTGAGACTCATAGGGTCCTGGCAGGAAAGGTTCTGAGACAGCATGAGGTCTGTGAGTCAGAGGCTGTCTACCATCTTGGGTATGTGAGGTGAGACAGGAGGGACACTGTGGAAGAGAAAGGTGGCTGTGATAGGGTCTTCTGGGGACGACCAGCAGCAACCATGGGGAGGGAGTGGACCAAGAGGGAGTAGCAGAGCAGAGTGCAACACTCTCTAGCTCTTGTCTGCAGGGAATTGGCCAGTTTAGTCAGGCCACTGCCCTCAGTTGCCCTCACCCTCCTCTTAACTCTGAGCTCCAGGGGGGCTGACTCTAGGAGCGGAGACCTGAGCCTTCTCTACTTGGACACCATGGCCACTCAGCTGCCCTGAATCTAACTAGTGTTGAGTCTTTCAGGTCTTTTTAATGAAACCTTCTTAACAAAAATGTGATAAAATACATCCTGCCTCCATAAGCAAAAGCTGGCGTCATGGCTGCTACGGCTTCTTCCATAAACATCAGGCCTGGCCTCGCCTGGCACACGAACAATTAACAGTGTAAACCACTTTACCCCAGGCTTCCTGGCAGCCTGTGGAAGCTCAGGGTGTGCAAGCCCTGTTTTGTAGGAGACTGCCAACCTGTGCTCTCTGGAGAAATGAAGCCCCTTGCCTATCCTTCAACCCTATTCACTGAGATATGCAGAGCTGGTTATATTGAACCAGATGTTCCTTTAATTGCCTGAAAGAATGTGATCCAGTCTGGGTGAGAATAGCTTCTGTGTTGATGCCTTAAGCAGGAGCCTGTGAGATTTCAAGGCTAAGACATGAGATAACATCTCAGCTGAGGCCATGGGACTCAGAGAGAATTATACCTTCCTGGAAGTAAAGTGCTAGCCTTGTATACATCAAACTGTCCATTGCTTTGCTCATTGGAGGCCTTTGTGCTTGGTACAGCCAATGCCTACAAAGCTGCTCTTCCTTAATACTCTCCTTACCCTTCTTTAATAATTCCCTACCCACTTCCCTGGTTGATACCAATAAAAGCCACGAGCTTTTGGACATGAGGCCTTTTGTTGCACAGAGAACACTGGGTAATGCTAGAGCTTCTTGACTGCAGAACTTCCTCTCTTTGTCTTTATTTTGCATCCATGTGCCATACTGCCAGGTGGGATAGAGTGATACCTTCTGAAGGGAGGTTTCAGTATTGTTGGTACAATTGATGGCTAATTGTTTTGAAAGAATCCTTAGCTGGATCATGACAGGTGGTCCTTCCATGGCACCTCGGCACACCTTGCGTGGTAGGCTCATCTGCAGCTAAGCTGTCCTCTCAGGACAGAGAGCATGGGGATATTTGTAAGCAGAGGCTACAAGGCTGCTGTGCGCTCATTTCCTGTTTACCTGGGGACTGTCGCTGCCTCCTGGGCTCTGAGTAGGAGTGAAGGGTGGTCCCTGGGGTCAGTGGTGAGCCCTGCTGAACACACTGGAGGCTCTGGGCTCAACCCCCTGCACCCTGTGTTCTGACCAGGGATTTCCCCTCCTTCCAGGGTCCTCCCAGTGGATACTGTCTGTGTTTGCTCTGTCCCCGTTAGTGAGTAGCATCTGACTGACCCCTGACCCGTTGCCTTGCTGGAGCACCCTTGGCTGCACTGGGAAAACACCCCTCGTCTTTGTGAAGGTCCTACACGGAAAAGGCAGATTCAGGCTCACCCCTTCTCACAAATAGGAAGCACTGATATATCAAAAACACAGGTTCCTGTCTTGGTCTCACAGTCTCACCTCCTCCTGTGCATCTCTGCCTCCTGGGACCTCAAAAGGTGTGTAAATGCTTCCATGAACTGTAAGTAGCTGCTAGGTGTGACACAGTAACGCCTTCCAGTTTCTTCAAAGTAGCTTGTTGTCAGATCTTCCATGCTTTTGTGGATTTGGACACATGTCAGGGCAAAATTTTCTCGTAAATTCTGAAGAATAGTAATTTTTTAAAAATTAAAAGAAAGCAATCTGATTATGCATTAAAAAGAGAAAAGCAAACACTGAATAACTTGAAATAACGGAGCCCTCCCGAGAAAGGTCCTGGATGAAAGCCTGGCATTGTCTCGTGAGCCACACACCAGTCTGCACAAACATGAGTGTTAGTGGCTGGAACTGCCGTGAGGTGGGAGAGGTAACTCTTGGGCTAATGACTGTGGCACCTGGGATGCATTATCCTGGCTTCATCCTCATGCCAGAGATAGCACCCTGTACAGAGAGCTCCACAATAGCTGAGGCCTTCTCCATCTCTTACTTCCTGTGTTCGAGCAGTTATCAGTGGCAGGACACTCTTGGAAATCTGAGGGGTTGATGCTGGACAGAATTCACACCGAAGTCCTGGTTAACCATCTCCTGTCCAATAAGCCTCAGTGAGCACCAGTTGCTCTGAATACAGCCTCATTTTCTTTTTGGTCCATGGACTCTGGTTGTCTTTTTTTTTGCAGTACTGGGGATCGAACTCAGGACCCTGCGCTTGCTAGGCAAGCGCTTATTCCACTGATCCATATCCCCAGCCCCGACTCTGGTTGTCTTGAACTGAGGAAAAGTCAGCATGCAGCCCCTTGCCCCAAGGCCTTTGTGGCTTCTTCTGTCAGCCAGGTCTTGTGGGATTAGTTGCACTCACAGGACAAGCCCTTCCTTGTGGCTCACACACCCTGAGCTCATTTTCTTTGTAGTTTTGTGCAGCAGCAGAGCCAGTACCCTCCACTAGCACACATAGCGGTGCCCATTCCTTCTCATGAGCCTGCTGTGCACAGGGAGGCCGCTTTCCTTTGTGGAAGTCTGCAGTTCACCATGGACTGAGTATGGACAACCCAGGCAGCACAGACTCTGGGCATCTCTGAGATGGGGTGGACACTGACAGAAAAGACAGGGAACTGGTGGAGTCTAAACACGTAACAGGCCTGTTTTGGATTTGGCTCATGGTTTCTGTTTGTGCCTACCAAGAGCTCACTGCTGCCTGGGAGCCACTGATAAGCAGAGACCTCAACCTCATCAGCAACTTACCTCTCTCTTCTCTGGATTCACCTTTTCCTTTAAGAAAGACTTGGCTACCATGAGGAGCGCATCCTCTGGCCACTTCTGGTACCAATCTATTGTACAGGAACTGATCATGGCAGGGTACACTCTACAGTTCTGGCGCAGGTTAGGTCCCACAGGACTCATGATTATAAAAATATGGAGATTTTTGTTTATTCTCTGAAAAAGAATAGAAATATAAAATGTTAAAATGTAACCTACTGCTTAAAAATACATTGGAAATTCCATTTAAGACTTGTTTCCATTCTTTCCTTCGTGGGTGGAGATTGATCAATGGTGGTTGGAGCATCTGCTTTCTGAGGGAAACTAGAGTCCAAGCTTTTGCTTGACCTCACCCACTTCATGGTATCAGCTGTGAGACTACAGGGAGATGCTCTCAGGAAGGGGTCGGTGCTACAGGTCACTCACCTGGGTTTGGGTACTTAGCACTTTTTATAGGGTGTTGTTGGCCTTTACAACACCCACAGGAACCAAAGAGAAAATGGTCAGCCGCTTCAGAGCTGAAAGACACAGACAGCAAGGAGCGGAGGGAGTAGTAAAGCACCCTGTGGAGGAACTCTACCTCTCAGGGACCCCAGCAGCAGCAGCAGCGGATGTCTGCTGTGTTCAAGGCCCTGGGATGCCGTCTGGTCCCCATGTCCTCAGGAGGCCTGGTGGTGTGAAGGTACATGACTGAGGCAGCTCAGTGGTCAGTGCTCCTCTTAACCTAGAATCGCACTTGTATAAATGTCAATATCACGTAACGTGTTTGCCAAGTAAGTATGGTGAAGTCCAAAGAAGCCTGAAGGAGAGATCCAGGGAAGATGGCGACCGGGTGAGCAGCAAGGGAGCGAACCTCCTTAATAAACACCACCAGCTCGAGACAGACTTGGTGAGCGTGAATGCCGGAACCTCGGCTGGGAAGTTTAAACTGGGCGTATTTCTCTGAGATGCCGGGGGAGATGTGGTAGGGCGGACCAGGCTGCCGGGGCGAGACGTGGGAAAGTC
>PVLD010023736.1:0-26860 GCA_004027595.1 Dinomys branickii | reverse complement strand
TCTTGGGAATGTAGCAGTGAACAAAACAGATTAAAAAAAAAAATCAAAGTCCTGCCCTCATCTTCTGACTTATCTTCTCGTCAGGGGAGATGGGCACAAGCAAGATAACGTATATGGTATGTCAGGTGGAGGTCAGGCAGGACAAAGTCAGGAAAAGGAGACTTAGCCCATCACCCTCAAGCTTTCTGAAGCAGTTCTGAAAGTCCTCTTTCATGAGTGTCTTTAGTTGTGGCTGCCTCCATGTCATGAATGAACTAAAAAATATCAACCATGCATAGCCATTTTGACTTAGGGGAAGAGCTGGAAGTTCCGTGGTGCCAGATTCAGTGAGTGCCATGGGTGAGAGTAGAGGGTAAGGTCTACATGAGCCTGTTTTTCCATTGGATGGCACCTAGAGTGACAGTCACTGTGTTTTTTCTCATAGCTATAAACACAGGGAAGGGAACTTCCAGAACTCTTTCAGAAAGCAGCAAGAATACTGGAAGCAAGGAGGAGCATTCCAGAGAATACATTTTAAAAAATGTAATCCTTGGCCTATAATTTGATCTTACTTTATTTGTAACCAACCTTGTGATCTGTGAGCATGTGTGTTTCTTTTTATTTCTTTTTCTTTTTTGAGTCAAGTTGTCACTATGTAATTCAGGCTGACCTTGGACTCCTGGTGATCCTCCTATCTCAGCCTCCTGAGGGCTGTGATTACAGGAATGTACCACCACCTTGAATAGTTTTATCTCTTCCTTTTTTTGTTGTTCTATTTTGTTTTGATTACGTCCTCTATTTTTGAGACAGGGTCTCACTATGTAGTTCAGGCTGACCTTGAACTCACTGTGTGGCCCACATTGACCTCAAACTAATGGTGATCCCCCCGCCTCCAACTCCCAAGTGCTGAGATTACAGGAATGCACCACCACCTTAAACAGTTTTATCTCTTCTTTTTATTGTTGTTGTTCTCTTCTGCTTCGCTTTGATTTTTTTTTTTTTTTTTGGTACCAGGAATTAAAAACTCACGACCTTGCGCTTGCATAGGCAGGTGCTGTGCTGCTGAGCTGTATCCTCAACCCTGTTGTTTGTTTTTGAGACAGGGTCTTGCTATGCAGTTCAGGCTGCCCTTGCGCTCACTGTGTGGCCCAGCCTTGCCTTTAACACAGGGATCCTTCTGCCTCAGCCTCCTGAGTGCTGAGATTGCAGGCATGCACCACTCTACCTGACCTCTTCTTTTTTCTCCTGCTATGTACGACCTTTCATTTTCTTGCCTTCTGGAACTGACAAGGGATCCAATATGACATTGAAGAAGCTGCAAGAGTGGCCATCCTGCCAGGCTGTCAATGATAACGGCAGAAGGAGATTCGTTGGTTTTATTACTCACTCGCATGGCAGGCCCTTTCTGTGAGGGAGGGTCCCTTCTGCATGTAGCTTACTGAGAGCTTTCATTAGGAATGGAGGCAGCGTTTTGTGAAATCATTTACCTGCATCTTATGAGATGATTGGGCTCCTTAGTAAATTACACTGATGATCTCCCTCTCCCTCTCTCTCCCTCCCTCTCTCCCTCCCTCTCTCTCTCTCTCTCTCTCTCTCCCTCTCTCTCTGTCTTTCTCATGACCACAGTTAACATCGCTCAAGAACCAGTACATTGTTATTAACTGTATCAACATGTTGGACAATAGAACTGTAGGATTTATTCCTCCTAACCGAAACTGCTCTCCTCAACTCGCAGTCTCCGTTAACTCTGGCCATAAGTTCAACTCCACATTGAAATGAGATCCTGCAGCATTTGATTTTCTCTGCCTGGCTGATCTCACTGAAGTTAATGTCCGTCACGTTCACCTACAGTGACTGTGTGAGTCAGCTTTGCCATGGATGGACAAAATACCTCACACTTGTAACATGAAGGAGGAGAGGCTTATTTTTACTTATTTCTTTTTTTGTTTGTTTGTATTTTGAGACAGGGCTTCCCTAAGTAGTTCAGGCTGGCCTTGAATTCACAGTGTAGCCCAGCTGCCCTCAAACTTGTAATGATCCTCCTGCTTCAGCCTCTTGAGTTCCGGGATTACAGATGTGTGCCACTGTGCCCAGTTGGCTCAGGGTTTCATAAGGCTGGGTCCGTGGGTGCCTCGCCCCAAAGCAGGAGCAGCATGTGGAGGGGCATGAGAGAGCAGAGCTGCTTAGTTCATGCTGGATGGGAAGCAGAGCCAAGGAAAGCACCCGCCAGAGAGCAAGGGGCCTGGGACATGCACCTAGGTCACACACCTCTGTGGCCATGCAGACACACCCAGAAGTGTGCCACACCAGTCCCTTATGTGGCTCCCAGCCCAGTCAAGTTGATATAATTAAGCTTCACTACCACATTTCACCTCTTGTCACCTTGGCACCCAAACCCATCTCCTTAAACCATACTTTTCTCCAAATAAACCCAATAACAGGGCCAGCGCTACAGCTCAGTGGTGCAGTGCCTGCCTGGCAAGCATGAACTCCTGAGTTTGACTCCCGGTACCAAAACAAATGAATAAACCCAATAATAAATTACTAATTTCACCTAATATATGCAACTATCCCATGTACAGCCAAAACACGATAATCACTTCCCCCAAAGTCTCTGCAGTCCCAGCATTTCTCAGAAGACCAAGTCCAAAGTGTCCTCTGAAAGCTGGACAGAGTGGGACATGCCTAAAGCCCAGTACTGAGAGGCTGAGTCAAGAGGACTACTGTGAATTTGAGGCCAGCCTGGGCTAAGTACGGAGTTCAAGCCCAGCCTGAACTATTAGGCAGACCTCATCTCAAACAAGACCGACAAAGCGCAAACACCCAAGCACTAGGGCAAGTCACTGTAAAAATCAAAGATAGGTTACATAATCTCAAAGTACAATGGCACTAGGTAAATAGTCCCATTCCAACAGGGCAGCAGAGGATTTTTAAAAGATCAGACCAAAGCAAGACCAAAACCCAGCAGGGCAAACCTTAGGTCCTATAGCTCTACAGCCAGTGTCTGGGGCACGTGGTCTTGAGACATGAGTTTGAGGGACTGTGGGCAGCCCCAGCCTATGGCTTTGGGGGTTGCAGCCCACACAGCCTCTCTTAGGCTGATTCCTGCTCAAGGTCTACAGCTCTCCTTGCGAAATGTCTCACATTCCCATCCCACATACCTGGGAGGTGTCCCAACTCTCTGGATCTTGGCCTCATTCCTGAAGCTTCATACATTGCCTTTGAAGGGCCCGCTGCCTGGCCTTCCAGGCATTCCTCTGAAGTCTGGGTAGAAGCCTCCTTGACCTCACAACACATTCTGCATGCACCTAAAACCGGCATAACATGGATGATGCCAAAGTCTGCTTTGAGCAGTAGCCGGGCCCCCTTGGACCACGGCTGCCACAGCCTCTGAATGTCTGGATGGCTGATTACGGTGGACCAGGCCCCTGTGGCAGGGACCTGTTGGAGGAGGAGAGTTAGGACAGAGGACCTTTTGCGGGCATGCTGAGTGACAAGGAAGACAAGATTAGGTTCCTGCGCTGATGGGAATAACCTAGGCAGAGGGCCACAGTGCACAGACAGGAGACAAGCTAGAGTACTGTCCTGGAGCTGGCAAAAACAGAAGGGCAGTTGAGTTACAAGTGGAAGGGTGACAGCCGGACATAGGGAGATTTTGTAAGTTGATCGGTAGCTACAACCGCTCTGTGCCATCACTGTCCAGGGACTAGTCTGTCCCACCCACTGCACTGTGATGCCAACAAGGCAAGGCTGGGGCTGTCCCGGTCAGTGCCAGTCAAAGTGGATGCTGGGCCGGGTGTTTGATGAGTGAATGAAAGAATGAATGAATACCTCTTGCACCTGCAGCCTCTCAGATCTGTGGAGCTCTTGAGACATTGACGTAGTCTCCTTTACAGCTGAGGGACAGTCAGTCCCGTGACATGTCACCCTTAGCGTCCTGGCTGAGAGGGACAGACAGGCACTGTAATGCTGCTCAACACCCACTCCCCAAATACGCGTACTTGCTAACTCAGCATCAAGGGGAAGGGGCTCCAGGGCAGAAGGATGAGCACACACACAGGAGCAGGAGCAGAAAAACCAGGAGGTGCTGGCTGAGGACAGATGAGTAATTGTTGTGCCTGGCCTCTCACAGAAGGACCTGGCAGGAGGTGCAGTTGAAGTCAACTGGTTTGTCTCAGGGTCCCTGGGGAGCCAGGGCAGGTTCTGGGCAGGAGAGGGGTAGGGTTGGGTTAGTGCTTGGCAGAGAGACCTCTGAGGTAGGGTGGAGGGTGCACAGCAGGGGCTGAGCTTGGGGTGTCACAATCACCTTGCGTCCTTGATCCTGCAGCAGGGAGCAGATGCACGCTAGACATGTGGGCACGAAAGAGAACAGGGACCAGGGCACGTGCTGCGGTGGTCAGAAGCAGAATCTCCCTGTGCCCCTGGGGGCCCTTGAGGTCCCAAACAGCCGCCTCCCCAGTCTGCCCACTGCCCTTGGAATTGCGCTCCCTGGAACATCCTCCTCCTCCCCAGTTGCTGCTCTCCTGTGTCCATCTCTGTGACCACAGAGCTTGAACACCAAGTGTCAAGGTCAGGACGTGGTCAGTCTTTGTTGGCTCTGTGAGTGACTAAATATGAAAAATAGGCAGTGTAGTTAGTTGTGCAGGTCTGGAATCCTTGCACCCTGGGAGGCTGAGGCAGGAGAACCACAAGTTGAAACCAGGACTGGATGACTGGGGGGTCCTCTGTCTGAAAAAATAAAAAGGGCTGACACTGTAGGTCGGTGCAGAGGCCCTGGGTTCAAGTTCCAGTACCTGATGGTAGTGGTGGTGGTGGGGCGCACTGAGAATGTGAACGAATTTCTGCAGCTGGCCAGGAGGGGGCTGAACGTTGTCCTCATCAGTCGAAGCCTCAGCAAGTTGGAGCAGGAGGCCGGGGAGATCGGTGAGTGCCCCCGCGAGGAGGGGGGAGTTCTGCCCTCGGAGGGGCTGGGGGCTGGGGCGCGGCTGGCGGCCGGAAGCTGCTGCTGGTGCGCTCGGGCTGGACCTGGACGGGTCCAGTGACAGGGCCTGACCCCGCTCCTGTCTTCCAGAGCGGCTTCATGGCAGGTCCACGCGCGTCATCCAGGCCGACTTCACCGGGGGCTTAGAGATCTACGGTGCCATCGAGGCAGGACTGCGGGGCCTGGAGATAGGAGTTCTGGGTGAGTAGCCCGCCTGTTTCGCTGACCCGGAGCGCGCCGGGTCCCCTCCCTGCCCCACAACCTATGTCCCCGGCCTGTGAGGGACACCATGCAACCTCTTGCGCAGTGAACAATGTGGGCATGATGTACGGCGGAGGTGCCTTGAGCTGGCGGAAGCTGCTGGACTGCGAGGACGTGGGTCAGGTGAGTCGCGGGCCGCTCGCGGCGCTCTCCTGCCCTCTGTTGGACAGGCCGCAGATAGACCGGCGTCCAGAGCGCTAGGTTCCACCTTGACTTTGGCTAGAAAACTAAAACAGCCACAAGTCTCTGTCCTTCAAAGACGCACCCTTTCGCAGTGCTCAACCTGCACAACTGTTCGGGTTGAGCCTGGTTCTCACCTTTCGTATTTCCCGGTGCTAACTGTAAAGAAGTACGCACATGAGAGAACTAGCGCTGTCCTGTGGAGAATGTGGATTCTCTAAATGGAGAGTGGAAGAGGAGGGAGAGAGAGAGAGAGAGAACTTCGGTGTCTGACTAAGCTGTCCAGGTTGGCCTTAAACTTTATAATCCTTCTGCCTCAGCCTCCTGAGTAGCTGGGATAGCACACGTGCATCACTGTTTCTGCCTTTATCTGTGGATATTCGTTTTGTTGGTGGTGGCCTGTGGTTGTTTTGTTTTGTTTCGGGGTTGGGTTTTTTTGAGTCAGGAGATCCTCCTGCCTCAGCTTCCCAAGTACGGGGATTACAGGTGTGCACCACCACATCCAGCTTTGAGATATTCTTGATCAAGGGTACAGGTCATTCTTTTTTCATGTGAATGTCCAGTTTCCTCAGCATCACTGACTGAAAAGACTATCCTGAGTCAGGTGTGGTGGCGCACGCCTGTAATCCCAACACCCAGCACTCAGGAGGCTGAGGCAGGAGGATTGTTGTGAGTTTGAGACCAGTCTGGTCTACAGAGTGAGATCAAAGCCAGCCTGAACTGCATAGAGAGACCCTGTCTCAAAAATACAAAATACAGAAAAAGAGAGAAAGAAAAGACTGTCCCATCCCCTCTGAGTGATCCTTGTGGCCTTGTCAAAAACAATGTGCTGGTGTTAGTTCTGGACTCTATTCTGTTCCTCTGATCTGTCTTTGTGCTAGCACCATTCTGTGCTGATCATTGTAGCTCCTAGTGTTGTGTGTGTGTGTGTGTGTGTGTGTGTGTGTGTGTATGTGTATGTGTTAGTTACTGGGAACTGAACCCAATGCCTTTGTTCTAAGCTACATCCCCAGCGCTTTTTAAAATTTTGAGACAGGGTCTCTACATCGCTAAATCTTCAGGCTAGTCTTGAACCTGCAATCCTCCTGCCTCAGCTTCCCAAATTGCTAGGATTACAAGCTTGCACCACCATGTCTGGCTGCTTCGTAGTAAATTTTGAAATCAGCAAGCTCTCCAACCTTATTCTTCTATTTCAAGTTTAGTCTGACTATTCTGTGTCCTTTGAATTTTGCTAGCGACTGCACTGAATCTATAGCTCAGTAGGGAACAACTGGCATCTTAACATTATGAGGTCTTCTGACTCAAGAACACAGGGTATCTTGCCGTTCATTTTGGTCTTCACCTGTATCTTTTAGGGGTGTGTTCTAGCTTTCTAACCATGCAAATCTTTCACTTCCTTGAAAAAGTAAAAAACAAAAAACAAAAAACAAAACATCTTCTTTTAAACTATTATAAACGAAGTTGTCTCCTTAATTCCCTCTCCCGACTGCTCATGGCTGGTGCGGAGTGACACGACAGATTGTACCAGGAATTGAACTCATGACCTCATGCTTGCCTGGCAGGTGCTTATGCTGCTGAGCTATATTCCCGGCCCTAGATTTTGTGTTTTGTGAATTCTTTTATTAGTTCTAAAAATTTTCATGGGAACCTTTAGGATTTTCCAGACATTAGATCGTAGCAGTTATGATCAGAGGTAACTGCACCTCTGTTCCGGTTACAACCCCTTCTGAGCATGCGTTCTCTGGCTAGGACTTCCGGTGCCTTCCCTCCGTCACCATCGAGTGTAATATCGGTAGTGGCTTCTCAAACGTGGGCTCAGTTGTGTTGGAATAGTTCCTTTCTTTTCCTAGTTTGCTGAATGTGTGTGTGTGTGTGTGTGTGTGTGTGTGTGTGTGTGTGTGTTTAAATCAGGAAAAGCTGTTACATTTAAAAAGGCTTTTTCCAGATCACTTAAGATGATCATGTGGGAATACATGATTTTTGAACTTTGAACTTTGAACCATCTTTGTATTCCTGGACCCAGCCCCACTTGGCGGCTGTGGATCTTTTCAATGTGCTGCTCAAGTTGGTTTGCTACTGGCTTTTTAAAAGATGTTTGCATCACTGTTGTGGTTTTCTTACCGTGTCTCTGGCTCCAGAATCAGGGCAGAAATAGAAAGAGGTAAGAAGTGTTTCCCCCTTAATTTTTTAGGAGTCACAGACATGCACCACCACACCAGCCAGGAAAGGTTTTAGTTTTGTTTGTTTGTTTGTTTGTTTCTGGGCTCAATATACAGTTCAGGCTAGCCTTTAGCTCTCTTTGTAGCCCAGGCTGGTCTTGAACTCCTCCTGCCTCAGCCTCCCGTGTATTGAGATTACAGGCGTGCACCACCACACCTGGCTACACCAGCTGGGAGGTTTTTGATGGCAGATTTAAACTCCTTGCCTCTTATAGGTTCCTTTAGGTTTTCTGTCTCTGTGATTGAGTCTCAATAGGGATTGTGTTTCTAGGAATTTTCCCACTTCTAATTAAATTTATTGGAGTATGATTGTATACAGTATCCTGTTATAATTATTTTTGTTTCTGTAGAATCAGTGGTAATAGTCTTACTTTCACTTGTTTCTCCCTTCCTTCCTTCCTTCCTTCCTTCCTTCCTTCCTTCCTTCCTCCCTCCCTCCCTCCCTCCCTCCCTCCCTCCTTCCCTTCCTTCCTTCCTTCCTTCCTTTTCAGTCTCCCTATGTAGCTCAGACTGACCTCAAACTCACAGTGATCCTCCTGCTGCAGACTCTTGGGTGCTGGGATTACGGGCATGCACCACCACACCTGACCTTTTCACTTTTGTTTCTGATTTTAGTAATTTCAGTCTTTTCTTTTTGTTAAAGAGCCCATTCTTTTTTTGTTTGGTTGACTGTCTCTGTTATTTTTCTAATTTCTGTTTTATTTTTATGATCCTGTATTAGCTTTGGGTTTAGTTTGTCTTTCTATCTCCATTAGTTGTAAAGCTGTTGATTTTAGACCCGCCTGTCTGTGGCCCTTACAGCAATACAGGTCCCATAGCTTTTGCTGAGACCTATAAGTTTTGCTATGTGGTATGTTCATTTTATTTTATTTTTATGGTTCTGTAAGTATCCTGTGATTTCTTCTGTGACTCACTGGTTGTTTGAAAGTTATTGGAGAGTCCCTTATAGATTCTAGGACTTCATTCCTTATCAGATACATGATTTACAAATATTTTCTACCATTTGGGGGTTTGCCGTTCTCTCTGTTGGTAGTATCCTTTAATATATAAAAGTTTTGTTTTGTTTTTTGAGACAGGCTTACTGTGTAGCCCAGGCTGGTCTTGAACTCAAGGTAATCCTCCTGCTTTAGCATCCTGGGAGCTGGGATACTAGATGTGTGCCATCATGCCCGGGCAAAGTTTTTAATTATCTGGGTGAGGTGGCCCATGCCTGTAATCCCAGCACTCTGGGAGGCTGAGGCAAGAGGATTGCAAGTTTGAGCCCTGACTGGGAAATTTAGTAACTTAATGAGAACCATTTCAAAACTAGGGGGAAATAAAAGGCTGGGGTGGTAGCTCAATGAGAAAGCCCTGTGTTAGTAACACTCACGCGTGCACATGCACACACACACACACACACACACACACACACACCACTGGAATAGGTACCACATGGTCCTTTCCTTTCCCTTTCGTTGTACATGAGAGCACACGTGCTCCAACAGCCCTGCGAGTGTGCCTAGATTATTTGTGACAGCGTCAACATGGATACAACCTAAATGCCCATCCGTGGTTGACTGGGTAATAAAGCACGCTGAATCCACACGGTAGAAAATTCTAAGCTAGGCGTCACTGAAATCGGGTGACCTTCTGTCACCCTCAGTGGGGATGTCTCACAGACACTAAACCTGGAAGCCACTGCTACCATGAAAGCGTGTGGAATCTAGGTACCACTTCCCTGGGTTCACCTAGTGAGTGATTCGGCCTTGTTAAGAGTTAGGATGGTGTCACCCAGGAAGAGTCCTGGTGACAATGGCAAGGGAGTGCACGTCTGGTATGGGTCAGTATTTCACTTCTTCATGAAATGAAAGGGTAGAGGCTAAAGATTTTTTTTGTCTTTTTTTTGAGACAGGGTCTCGCTATGCAGTTCAGGCTGGCCTTGTGCTCACTTTGTATCCCAGGCTGGTCTCAAACTAGCAATGATCCTCCTGCCTCAGACTCCTGAGTGCTGGAATTAGAGGTGTGTGCCACCATGCCTGGTTCTTCCTACTTTTATTTATTTTTAATTTCTTGGTACCAGAAATTAAACTCAGGACCTTGCGCTTGCCAGGCAGGCCTGTGTTCCACTGAGCTATATCCCCAGCCCTCTTCCTACTTTAAAAAAAGAAAGAAAGAAGCACAAATAAATCTTTAGCCTAGCGGGCTAAAGAATCTTTAGCCTAAAGAATAAATAAATAAATAAATAAATAAATGTAGGAAGAATTTATTAAAAAGAAGAAAAGCTTCTAAGAGACAGAAGGGGGCCCAAAAAGTAGGTTTACCCTTTCTCCCTCCCTCTCTCTCTCTCTCTCTCTCTGTCACTCTCTTTTTTGGTTCTTTGAGACAGAGTCTCGCTATGTAGTCCAGGCTGGGCTTGAACTCATGGGAATGCTCTTGCCTCAGCCTCCCAAATGCTAGAATTAGAGGCATGCGCCACCACACTTGGCTTCTGTACATTTTTTAAAGATTAGTGCACTTTGCTCTGTGTATGTTATACTTTTTTTTTCCTGGTATTGAAGATTCAATCCAGGGACATTCTCCTGCTGAGCTACATCCCCACCCCTTTTTATTCTGAGACAAGGTCTCACTAAAACCAGTACATTGTCCAGGCTGGCCTCCAACTTGTAATCCTCCTGCCTCCGCCTCCCAAGTCGCTGGGATTACAGGCAGGCAGCACCTCACCAGCCTGGCAACAAATAGCTTTGAACATCCTTGTGTGTGAGAATCTTAGGAAGGAGCACACTGCTACAAGTTGAGTTGATAGGTGGAAGGCTGGGTGTGTTTTTAATTCTAGTGGAAACTGTGTTTTACAAAATGTTTTCCAAATTTTAAAAATAAAGGCTGGGGATAAAGCTCAGTGGCATAAGCGCCTGCCTGGCAAGTGTAAGGTCCTGAGTTCAATCCCCAGTACTGCAAAAATAAAATAAAATAAAAAAATAGCCAGGCATGGTGGCGCACACCTGTAATCCCAGCACTCAGGAGGCTGAGGCAGAAGGATTACTGCAAATTCCAGGCCAGCTCGTGCTACAAAGTGAGTTCAAGGCCAGCCGGAACTGCATAGCTAGACCCTGTCGTAAACAAACAAAAAAGACAACCTGGGCTACATAGTGAATTCAAGACCAGCCTGGACTACATAGCCAGACCCTGTATCGAATAAATAAATATGTAAACACATACAAACATACATACATAAAAAGAAAAAAAGAAAAACTTACACTAGGAAGTAAACTGCGGGAGGTGTGAGGAGGCTGGGGAAGGGAGTGATTGGTTCTGTTTTCATCCCCAGAGCATATCCGATATTATCAACTGTAACACGATGTCGGTGGCGCAGGTCAGTCGGGCCGGGAGGGCCGGGTCCAGGGGCAGTACAGCTGCGGTCACCCCAGAGGGTCCCCCATCCTGCCTGGCCCGGGTGCCCGAGACAGTCCCTGAGGGGGTCAGGAACAGCGACTCCATGAGGAGGGCCAGGGAAACACAGGCGCCTCTTCTGCCCGGCAGATGGTCCGTATTGTCCTGCCCCAGATGGTCAGCAGGTAAGAGTCACTCATTGTCATCCACGCTAGATTCCCCAGCCCCAGCCTCTAGGCTTTCCCCATGCTCTAGCCCCGCCCGCCGTCATCGGCTCTAACTGACCTTGAGCTCTTGACCCTCCTAACTCAGCCTCCGGACTGTGGACTGCGGGAATTAGGGACATGGGTCACCTCTCCCCAGCCCCTTCAGATCAGGGCTCCAGTCAAGGGTGGGGACAGTCACCCCGCCCCTTTATCCCTCGGGGCAGTGAACACCTTCCAACGTGGCTCCCTCCTCCAGGGGCAAAGGTGTCATCATCAACGTGTCTTCCGCGGCCGGCTATAGGAGCTCCCCTTTTTATGCCTTGTACTCAGCCACTAAGGTACCCAGACCCCGAGATTCCGGGCGAGTCCTCCTTCGGCCCTGTGTCCTGGCAGCGAGGTTGTGGTGGGAAAGTGCTGAGCGGGCGGGGGTTGGGACACGGTGGCGGCTGCCTGGGCCCTGGCCCTCGCGCTCCTGGGTGCTCCTCGCCTCCCTCCGCAGGCCTTTGTGCAACTCTTCTCGGAGTCGGTGTGTGCAGAGTACGTCTCTCAGGGTGTCACTATCCAGGTGCCCGACTGGGGGCGGGTGGAGGGCTCAAAGGGATGTGGTTGGGGTAGCAGCTCTGGAGAAGGCGGCTGAAGGGTCGGAGAGATCGGCAACTTAGAGTCGGTGGCTTAGAGTCGGTGGGGATCCGCGGGGTTGTGGGCTCACCGTAGGCAGGAGTGGGGCTGAATCTCAGGGGCGGGGCCTGAGTCTTTGGGCGTGGTCTAGGTCTCAGGGGCGGGGCCTAGGACAGGTCTTCATCTGGGGGCGGGGTCTAAGCCTCGGGGTGGGGCCTGGGCCTTGGGGGCGGGGACTAGGTTTCCGGATCTCGGACACCCAGCTAGACAGGGCAGGCGGGTGGGTCTCGAGACAGAAGGACGGCATTTTTTTCTTAGACCCCTTCCATCCTGTCGTGCAGACGGTGAGCCCCATGTTTGTCTCCACAAACATGATCCACAACATGCCAAACGGGCTGCTTGTAAAGGATGCCGACGAGTTCGTCCGCGAGGCGCTGGACACGCTGGGCCTCTCCTCCCACGTCTCGGGCTGCTTCAGCCACGCGGTGCAGGTGTCTCTCGGGCGGGCGCTCCCTGCTCGGCCCGGGGTGCGGAGCGGGGAGGGGAGGCTGGGCTGACTCCGCCTCTCTCCCGCGCAGAGCACGCTGCTGCCTTTCGTCCTGCCCAAGTGGCTTGTCCACAACCGCTGGGTGGTCCGCCTCGTGTCTGCGGGAAACAAGGCCAGCCTGTCCCCTTTCCCCTTCCGGACAAATTGATGAAGGTGCCGTCCAGAGGGTCTCACGTCGGAATAATACACGGGCGGGCCGGTGGGACCCTGGGCGCTGGGTGGTGAGGACGGCCTCTCTCGGCTCCAGCGGAAAGATGCGGTTTTAATCTGCTCTGTGAACAGCTAGACAGCCACGTGGTGACAAACTGTTGTGGTTGCGCAACTTACTGAACATACTTATGTAGATATCTCAATAAAGATAAAAATTTAAAAAATTGTATTCCTTCCTTCCTCACATCATGCACAACGTAGACATCAAATGAATCGGCGCTGCCCGTGTAAAAAGGGAAAGGAACTGCTGGAATACAGGAGCGAATTGTCTTCCATCTTTTTCAGGTTTTGGTTTGGATTTATTTATTTATTTTTTTGAGACAGGGCCTTCCTATGGAGCCCAGGCTGGCCTCAAACTCACGCTGACCCTCCTGCCTGAGCCTCCTGAGGGATGGTATTATGGGTGTGTGCCACCACGCCTGGCTTTCTATCGTGGGAGTAGGAAAAATCTAAATATTGAAAACTTAAAGCAACAACAAAAAAGAACCGCTAATAAGCACTGAACCACAGTTCAGGCACAGGCTGTCATCCGGAGAGCCGCGCTGCCCCTGTGATGGACTGTGGGGAGGCCTGGAGACTGCAGATGAGGCAGTAATAGGTAAGCGTGGATGGCCCGATGGGGGTGGTAGAATCTAGGTGGTGATCGTGTAATTTCCTCAGCTTTTCTGTGGGTATGAAATGGTTCATCATAAAATGCTGGAGGAGCTGGGCATGTCTCAAAAACAAAAATAACCCCCCCCCCCGCACACATACCAATACAAAACAAAAAGCTAGAGGAAACCTCAAAACAAATCTATAAATCTACTGAAACAGGTTTAGGAATTGCTTAAGAGAGAAGGATATCAGATGTAAGGGTGCACACCTGAAATTCCAGCACCTTGGAAGGCTGGGCACCTCAGTGACTTGGCAAGACCCTGTCACAAGAAATAAAATTTTAAAAGGGCTGGAGGCGGTTGCATGGTGGCGCACACCTGTAATCTCAGTACTTGGGAGGCTGAGTCAGGAGGACCACTGCATGTTTGAGGCCAGCCTGGGCTACACAGTGAGTTTAAGGCCAGTCTAAACTGCACTGTGAGACTGTCTCAAAAAAATAAATACACAGGACTGGAATGCGGGTCAGTCTGTTCTCTCTGGTTTCAGTTCTCATTACAGAAAGAAAAGGTCAATGCTGTAGCAAAATAAAAGCTGGGACAATCTTGGAGAAGATGTTTACAATTTACATCAGACTGAAGATGTTTGTCTCCTTAATATGTGAGAGAGACTTTTTAAAATGATAAAGACAAATACCAAAGTCCCAATTTTTTTTAAATGCACAAAAGAACAGAGAGCTCACAGAGACAGACAGGTGGTCCTTAACTTTATGGAAAAGCGCTCACGTGATAAAAACCACCAACGCAGATGGGCCGGTCCAGCAGCAGGGCGCATGCGCTGCATGGTTGAGGGCCTGGGCCAGCTGCCCAGGACGGGAGAAGGAAAGGAAAGAGGGGAGGGGAGGGGTGAAGACACCTATGAAAACTACTCTAAGGTGGTATTTTTCACCTATGAAACTGGCAAAAGCTCATATTCTGAGAAGATGCTTCGGTACATTGCTGATGCTACTGAGGCAGAAAAGTAAAGCCGGGGCAAACCAGACAAGGGGCTGCTGGCAGGTCGTAAGAACACAGAGCGCATGCGCAGAACACAGGCTCCAAACCTTGGCCCAGCTCACACTAAACCTGGACCCAATCAGAAAGCGGTATTTTCGATTCTTCATTTGCATCTGGTGGGAAGCCAAGTGAGGCTTCCCGGAGGATGGTTTTAATCTGGTGGCGGGCCAAGTGCATTTCTGATAGGACAAACATTGCCCCATCCTAGTCTCTTATTTGCACGAGGGAGAAGCCGATCCAGGAACTTCGGAGACCACAGACCAATTCACTATGCAGCCCAGGCTGGCCACAGCGATCCTCCTGTCTCAGCCTCAGAAGTGCTGGATTACAGGATGAGCTAGCACACCCAGCTTTGACCTGGAGAGTTTCTTTTCAACCTTCAATAAATGTATATGCTTACCACCTTTTCTGTGTGTCCTGGCCAATTCTTTGTTAGGGTTCTAAGAACCTGGGAAAAAAAAAAAAAAAAAAACCCTCCCCGCCATCAGGTAACAGTACACCCTCCATGGAGAAAAATTCGACAACAAAGAAATATGTCGACTTTTTTGGTTTCTTTGTTTTTTTCAGTCCTAGGGGTTTGCACCTAGGGCCTTCGCATACCTAGCCAGGTGTTTTATCTCTGAGCCTTTAATTTATCCCAACCCTTTTTATTTTATCTTGAAAGAGTCTAAATTCCAAAGGCTGGCCTCGAACTTACAATCTTTCTGCCTCAGCCTTTCAAGTTATGGAATTATGAAATCCGGGGCCTTTGCACTGAACTACATCCCAAGCCTTGTATTATTATTATTATTATTATTATTATTATTATTAGCTGGGCTGACAGGCAAGCAGCTCTGTGTTGTGTTTGCTTTTATTCCTAGCAATTTGCTTTCAAGGACATAGTCTGAGCTCCCATCTCATAGAGCACCTAAATGTAAGAAGATGTTAGCTACAGCTGGGCGCGGTGGTGCACACCTGTAATAATCCCAGCACTTGGAAGGCTGAGGCAGGAAGACTGAGTGAGTTCAAGGCGAGACTAAACTATATGACGAGACTCTATCTTTGAGAATGGAAAGGAAGCTCCTAACTCTGAGCTGGAGGAGGTTGGGGAAAGGTAGCTTTTTATTTATTGGTTTGTTTGTTTGTTTATTTATTTATTTATTTATTTATATTTTCAGTACAGGGGATGAAATCCAGGGCTTTTACACTGAACTACACCCCCAGCCCTGTATTATTATTAATTTTAAAATCTCTTACTGGGCTGAAATTTGCAATCCTCCTGCCTCAGCCTCCCAGGTGCTGGGATTTCAGGCATGTGCTACAATGCCCAGTTTAATCAAGTACTTTTTTATGATTCCATTCTGCCTTCTGTGTAGGTTTATCAGCCACAGCTTTGGGGACTGCAGTGGTTCCTTTAGGGTGTAGTCTGCGTCTTTACCTGAGGCCACCTTCAGGGGGCATAACGTCGCTGGTATGAACTTGTCTGTCTCAACCTCTGGCTCTTCCTAGCATGGGATTTCTTCCCACAGGTTAAAAGCCCACAATATGGTTGATTCTTCATTTTGAACAGTTTTCTTTGAAGGAGATCTGAATAAGAAAAACATCTCGTGGAGTCACTGGCCCCCTTCCTAGGCCTCTGAGCTTTCTGTAACCCTTGTGCAGTTCTGCGGGCATTCCTTTGCCTTTGCTATGTCTGAAACAGCTACTTTGGGGTCATTTAATTTTTTTTAAATTGTGGTAACATACATGCAATATAAAAATTACCATCTTGCTCTCATTTATTTATTTATTTATTGAGACAAGTTGTTGCTATGAATGAGTCATGGCTGGCCTTGAACTTGTTAATATGCCCTGACTGGGTTCAAACTTGAAATCCTCCTGCCTCAGCCTCCCAAGCACTGGGATCACAGGTGTGTGTCACCACAGCTGGCTCACCATTTTAATCTTCTTAAGTGCCCAGGTCAAAAGCCTTAATACCAGCACACTGTGGTACAACCACCACCACATTCCATCTCCGGAGCCCTTTTCATCCTACCAAGCTGAGAGTCCCCACTGAACACTCAACTTTACCCCTCCCTTGGCTCCGCCCCCACCAAGCCACTTCTGGTCTCTGAATTTTACCAGGCTTGGTTCCTCATAGAAATGGAAGCACGTGAGATTTGTCCCTAGCAACTGGCTTATTCACCTAGAATAACAGTTTTAGGGTTCACCCGTGTGTATTGTGTGTCAGAATTTCCTTCCTTCTTAAGATTGAATAATACCCCATTGTACAATTATATTCCAATTGCAATGCAATGTTATTAATGGAATATTATTCAGCCTTAAAAAGGAAGGAAACCTGGAGACTGTCCTCTTAAGTGAAGTAAATCGGAGGCACATGTGTAAGTACCCGCATTGTTACCCTGGTGTGAGAAACCAAAAATGCACAGAAGGACCAAAATGTACAACACAGATTGTGAAATAGGAAGAAAATGTTCAAATGGGAAGGGAAGCAAGAGAAGGGCGGGAGGGGGAGGAAGGATGGGAAAAGAAAAACATGAGAAAAGCAGGAAAAACTGGAAACAAAATTGTCAATTGGGAGGGGAAGAGGGGCAGGAGGGAGGGCAGGGGGGTGGGGGACAGAAGAACCAAGCTACGTCACCTCTCTGGTGACTGTGTGCACCTGACCTGCACCACTACACTCATGAACAGAAACGCGGAGGGGCGAGAGTGAAGTGAGACCCCGGCTGGACAAGGCTGCCCTGTGCCAAGGTGAACAGCGCAGGCCCTGCAGAGTACCTCAGTGTCCCCTGCCTCTGGGCTTTCCACTGAGGCTGCTGGGAAAAGTCAGGATTTGGGGCCTTTCGCGAGACCCTGGCAGCGCCCCTCCCACCCTTCCAGAAGATTCCTTCCCCAGTCCCCAGTGGCTTCCCCACGGTGTCAAGGGATCACTGCCCTTCTGGGTTGGGGACCCCTTGGGCCAGGTTTGGGTCTCTACACACAAATGTTCCCTCCCAGCGCTGTGCTGTCACCTCCAGCTCCCAACTCCGCTTGCCAATGGGCTCAACCTGGCCTTCTCTCCTGAGGGCTCTGTACCCCAGGCTGGCCTTGAACTCAAGTTGATCCTCCTGCCTCAGCCTCCTGAATGCTGGGATTACAGATGTGTCGCCATGCCTAGCTCTAATATTTTGTTGGATTTTTTTGTTGTTGTTGTTGCTGTTTCAGATAAGGGATCACTATGCAACTCAGGCTGGCCTCGAACTAATGGTGGTCCTCCTGCCTCAGCCTCTCCTGGGATTATAGGCATGCAGCACCACACCTGGTTTGGGCTCTAACATTTTTTTGGCAGTGCTACAGATGGAACCCAGGACCTTGCACTCCAGGCAAGCACCCTTCCACCCAGCTCTGGCCCAGCCCTGCTTTCAGGTATTTTGTCCTTCAGATAGGAGGGGAACCTGATCCCTTTTCTGCTACCTGAGCCCAACATGAAGCCGAAACACTGATTAACACCAGGGACACCAGTGAAGGCCATCCAGGGCCACTGGGAATTGTTTCTGCGACTTCCTAGCAACCTGTAATCATGTTTGGAGAAAAAGCTTTTTAAAGGTTTATCAAAGAAGCCACAGGAGATGAAATGGAATGTTAAAACTGTACTGAATTCACCTTTAAAAAACGCAGGGAAAGGACTAAAGCGACAGAGAGAAAAAAATGTAAGATGGTGAACACACATCTAAGTTATTTCCACAAGCACAGGTAAGGGCAAAGGCATGAAGTGCTCAATTAAAAGGTGGAATTGGCCCTCTGAATAAAAGAACAGGGCCAGGTTAGGAGCTATTTACAAGACTGAAACAGCTGGGCATGGTGGGGCACACCCTCAGTCCCAGAACTCAGGGCTGGGCTCAGGATCGCAAGTTTGAGCCCAGCCTGGGCAAGTTGATGACTTAGAGAGACCCTATCTCAAAATAAAATATAAAAAGGTCTGGGGATGTGGCTCAGGGCAAAGGCCTTACGTTCAACCCACAGTACCACCACCACCACCGCCACCGCCACAGCAAAGACTGAAATATTACAAAATCTTTTTTTTGACCACAATGGAAATAAAAAACATGAAGATATCTCAAAAAAAAAAAAAAAAAAAGACAAGAATTTGGAAAGTAAATAACCCAAGAGGGCAAAGAGGGAATCAAAAGTGGGACTGTAAAGCTGAGGAAGAGAGGAAGTATGCCGAAATATGTGAGGGAGAGGGGTACTTGGAGAGAGGCTAAGCGCTCGAAAATGCTTCCCTCAG
The DNA here is from genome assembly GCA_004027595.1 of Dinomys branickii. Lineage (NCBI taxonomy): Eukaryota > Metazoa > Chordata > Mammalia > Rodentia > Dinomyidae > Dinomys > Dinomys branickii. Next base: position 8,401 of record PVLD010023736.1, on the reverse strand, counting down.
AAAAAGAAGGGGGTGGGGCGATGGTGGTGGAGGCCGCAGGGCTTCAGCCAGTCTGGAGCGGGTTAGTTCAGGCTCTTCATAATGCGGTGGTTGTAGTTAATAACAAGTATTGTGGACTGGAAAGATGGCAGAGTGGATTTTAAATATTGTTAACACAAAAAGCTAAGTAAATGAGATAACTGACACGTTAATCAGTTTGACTGTTATTCCACAATGTACACATAATATCAAAATGCCACAGTTGGGCATGATGACGCATGCCTGTAATCCTAGCACTCAGGAGGCTGAGGCAGGAGGATTGTTGCGAGTTGAAGACCAGCCTGGGCTGTAAAGTGAACTCAAGGCCAGCCTGAACTGCATAGTGAGACCCTGTCTCAAAAAGACCAGAAAAGGGCTGGTGATATAGCTCAGGGGCATAAGCACTTGCCTGGCAAGCCTGAGGCCATGAGTTTGATTCCCGGTACCAAAAAAAAAAAAAAAAAACCCAGAGGTAGAGCACATTCTTGTCATGCTGAATGCCCTGGGGCCGTCTCCAGCACCACAGAGAAAGAAACAAACAAAAACCTGTATTTAAAAAAAAATCTAGCTGGACATGGTGGCAAACGCCTGAAACCCAGTACTTGGGAGGTTGAGGCAGGAGGATATTTGCGAGTTGGAGGCCAGCCTGGGCTACAAAGTGAGCTCAAGGCCAACCTGAACTGCACAGGAAGACCCTGTCCCAAAAAGACCAAAAAAAAAAAAACATCAGATTTTTAAAACAAAAGCCTAGAGTTAACGGGAACGTAATAGGGAGAGACTGAAGCTTGGGTGAAAGGTAAAGATATCTGCTGTTTTTTTTTTTTTTTATTTTCTTTTCTTTTGAGACAGGGTCTTGCTATGTAGTTCAGGCTGGCCTTGAACTCACTATGTAGCCCAGACTGGCCTCAAACTCATGTTGATCCTCCTGCCTCAGCTTCCGGTGCTAGAATTACAGGCATGTTGCCACCACACCTGACTTAATAGGAATTTTATGAGACTTGTAACACTAAATGTATTATCAACAAATTAAAGATCTAGCTAAATAGTTTTACTTATTCTTAGATCAGAAAATTTACAGCTACCCTCCTGCCTCTGTGTCCTGAGTGCTGGGATCACAGGCATGTACCACCACCCACCAACAAGTATCTGTACTTAAAGGGACTTCTAACATCATACCGGGAGAGAGGAGGAAATAGTCCTAAGATGTGACAGGTGGTTAGGTCACCTAATGAGGGGCGCACAGCCCTGTGGGAAGCTTGCGAGGCGGAATGTGAATGTTCTAACACAGACTCAGCACTCACCAGCTGTACTGTGGCCATTACAGAAACAACGGCTAAAGAACCAGGATGCAGCAGAGGGACGCCCCGCACTGCACAGTGACGATCTGTGTGCCCTCCTATGTGTTTACCAGATTTCTGTAAAGAAGTATTTACATTTTTTTTTCATTGCTGGGGGTCCAGCACAGCACTCACACTCCTCAGTCATGGTCTTTACCCCTGAGTCGAAGCCCAGCTGTCAAGAAATTTTTAAAACTCCAGAGAACAGAAACAGGTTCCTTTTTCTGTGTCGGGGCCCCTGGGACACTGGATCAGGGATAATGTGAGTGGTCCGGGTGTGGGGTGAGCTCAGCGTAGACCCCTTCCTCCAGAAGCCCTGGGTTTCTGGATCGATCAGGACCCCTGGGCCTCCCCCACCTTCCTGAGCTCCCCTGTCCCAATCTAGACCACTCTGGATGATGGAAATGGCTCTCCCGCCAGACTGTCAGCCAAGGAAGGTGAGGTCCAGCTTTGAAGGTCACCACAGTGCCCCCAGAACCACCCCACAGAAGTCCAGATGAAGAAGATGAACTTGGATGAATGGGGGAATGGAAGGGATGGATGGGTATGTGGGTGCGTACACTGGATGGGTGAGTGAGAGGAGTGGATGGATGGGTACACGGATGGGTGGATGAAATGGGTGGGTGGATGGATGGACGGATGAGTGGGTGGGTGAGAAGATGGATGGAGGGAGGGAGCTGCTGGAGAGGTAGATGAGCGCATAGGCGGGTGCACAGACGGATGAGTTACAGAATGCATGGATACCTGAGTGGGTGGATGGAGAGGATGAAATGGATGGGTGGTGGATGACATGGATTTAGAGGAACAGAAGCAATGGGGGCTCAGAGGGACCCTAAGTGGGGAACAGGACCCTGAGGGCCCAGGGCAGGGTGGAGTCTCAGAGGTGCAGGGAGGTGGGGGGGCTCACCCGGGGAAATGGGGACACAGGAGATGGGGGGGTCCCAGGAAAGGGACAAGGGCTCAGGAAGGGAGGTAGGGGCCTCAGGGGGTGGCCTGGGTCTGAGCGAGAGGGTGGGGCCCAGCAGGGCAGCGAGGTTCACAGATGGGGGCAGGGGGAACGGAGGGCTGGGGCGCAGGCCCCCGCTGGTCCCTGAACTGGCTCGGGATTGAGCTGTGGGCACGGACACTGCTGGGTACATGGTGCATGCTGCTTGCTGGAAAATGACCTACATGGGTCCACTGCCATCGAAAGTCTAGGGGAGCCAGGGGTGTCTGGGCCCTCACTCGGGCTGCAGATAGGACTGGGAGAGCCAGGATGGAGGTTTCCCAACCTGCCCCGTGCTTTTTTTCTGGAATTTTATGTCTTTTAGGTCCTGGCTGCAACTTCACCCCAGGGTCCACCCATCCCACCCCTGCTCCTGGTACTGGAGATTGAACCCAGGGCTTCGCACTGAGCTACACCCTCCACCCTCTTTTCTGTTTTTTATTTGAGACTGGGTCACATTGTCAGTAAATTGTCTAGGCTGGGCTCCAACTCGGAATCCACCTGCCTCAGCCTCCTGAGTCCTGGGAGTACAAATATGCTCCCTTGTGTTTGGTGACACCCTTTCTATTGCCAAGTGGTGTCTGCCATGTGGATGTGCCCTATCGTCTTTGTCCCTGTGCCCCTTGCGGTTGTTTCCACTTTGGGACCAACAGACAGTGGCAGGAGGTCTGAGTCCATGTGATGGCTGGATGGAAGCTTGAACCCCAGCCTTGGCCTGCAACACAGAGCTCTGCAGGTGCCCAGCCTTCCGGGCCTGGGGAAGAGTCTCTCCTCTCCAGCTGGGGGACAGGGACATGAGATGCTTGGCATTTGGGACACTCAGCTAGCACCTTCCCAGAATAGAGGCCTTGTGAACCCATTCCAAAGCAGAAAAGGGCGGAGTTGGCATTTGAACCCAGATCTGAGTCCAAATTGCAAACTATGAATCATTTCTCTGGCACTTTCCATGGTTCAAGACCTGCAGCAAAAACCCACGCCTGTGACCTCACCAAGGCCCTTGCATCACAGAGAAGGGGAGCTGCTACACTGGCCTGGGCATCTGGGGAGGGGAGTCCTGTTCAGCCTTTGTCAGGTGAAAAATTTTCTTTCTGTCTCCAAACCTGCAAGTCTGTTGAGTGAACCCACGTGAACGCTGACTCAGTATTCAGTAAGTGCCTAATTAATGTAGCTTTTGGGATCTCCCATACCTCACGTTACAGCCATGCAAACTGAGGTGCAAAGCAAGGTCAGAGCTTCTCAGAGGCCCAAGAAACTATTTGTAAGCTAGAAAATACTCACAATCGCCCCCAAATGGAAACAATTGGAACATCTATCAATTGACACACAGATAAATAAAAGAGAGTACATCTATACCATGGACTATTACTCAGCAATAAAAATGAAGCCCTGATACACGAAGCTTGAGGCTTCACAGCTGAAGCCAGAAGCAAAATGACACATGTTATCTGATCCGTTTACACAAAATGCTGACAATAGGCAAATGTCCATTAGAGGCAAAATGCAGTAGTGGCTGCCAGGGTCTGGGGGTGGGAGGTTGGCTGGAGGGAGCAGGGGGTACTGGCTACATGGCCTGTGGTTTCTCTTTAGGGTGGTGGAAACATCCTCAAATTGGTGCTGGGCAACTGTAACTATAAAAAAGGTCAGCCGGGTGTAGTGGCACACGCTTGTAATCTCAGCACTTGGGAGGCTGAGGCAGGAGGATGCCATGAGTTCGAGGCCAGCCTGGGCTACAGAGTGAGTTTACAGGCAGCCTGAACTGCATGGCGAGACCCTGTCTCAAAAAAAAAAGCAAAAATGAAAAGGGTTGGTGGCTGGGCGTGGTGGCCCATGCCTGTAATCCCAGCACTTGAGAAGCTGAGGCAGGAGGGTTGCCATGAGTTTGAGGCCATTTGGGGCTATGTAGTGAGTTTAAGGCCAGCCTGAACTGCAACGTGAGGCCATTTCAAAAAACTAAAAAACAAGTAAAAGGGTTGGAGACATGGCTCAGTGGGTAGAGCACTCTTGGATTCAATCTCCAGTACTACAAAAACATAGATAAAAGTTAAGACTTTTGGGCCTGGGGATATAGTTCAGCGACACAGCACCTTGCTTGGTAAGTGCAACGTCCTGAGTTCAATTCCCGGTACCAAAGAAAAAAAGTAAAGAGTTTTTAAAAAGAGGGTTGGGAATGTAGCTTCGTGATACAGTGCTTGGCTATTTAAAAAGGAAGACTATTGGATGGTGCACTTTATTTATATTTGGTTTTTTGAGACAGGTCTTGCTGTGTAGTGCAGGTTGGCCTTGGACTCATGATGTATTTGGAGCTCTCCTGCCTCAGCCTCCCCAGTGCTGAGATTAATAAACTGGTGCCAGCACGCCTGGCTCAAATGATGCACTTTAAGTGAATGGGTTCTCTGCTATGGAAATCATATTTTGACAAAGCCAACTGTGAATAAGGGGTCACAATCTGAAAAGAACCCATCAGATTACCCATGTCATTATGCAAAGTCCTACAAATTCTTGTTCCCAAGTCCTCTGCTGTTCTGCCTGTCAAAGACATAGGAAGCTCCCTTTGAGGGTGAAAGCATGAAGGCCAGAAGGGAAAGAGATGGCAGCCCAGAGAGGGCCAACTTCCTGCCCAGGGCCACAAAGCACAGCCCCGAGGCTGCACATGTGGGTGGATGCGTGAGAGACTCCAACCCCAGCCCCAGTGCTGACCCCTGGCTGCCTCCTCTTTCTGACTTCTCAGGGAGAATAAAACACAACGCAGGCCAGGAAGCATCCATCATGTGCTGTCCAGCGGAGGCCGGAGGGGCAGGGGTCAGCAGGGAGGTGACCTCAAGGTCTCCATGGGGACCAGGATCCGGCGGGGCTGGGGGTGAGAGGCTGGAAATTTTCCCACCCAGAGATTTTCCTGTGTCAACCCAGGAGGGCGCCCTGGACGCCGCCAGCCCAACCCCCAATCTCCTTCCTCTCTCAGCCCAGCTTCCCGCTGAGGATGGATGGGGGGTCGCACCATGCTGGAGCCCCCAGGCCCAGAGAAAGAGGCCACAGAGAGAGTGCCTGGCTCAGAGTGACCAAGGCCCTGCTTCAGAGCCACACAGGCCCGGGGACCTGGTGTGAAGGGGCAGCTGGGAGCTGCTGGCCCAGTGTGGCCAGTGCTGGACCCTGGCCCGGCCTTGGGCGGTGAGGAGTGCTTGGCCCGGGGCCCTGTCCCCTCCTTCCTCCCCCGCACATGGGACTCAGCCCTTCCTAGTGTTAAATAGAAACCTCTTTATTCTAAGTATCGAACATTCCTTAATACGCTGGGGCTCGGCCAGACCTTGAGATGGGGGAGGGGGCTGGGATATTTCTGTTGAGCTTCTAGAACACCGCGCCACTGCCACCGCCACCGCCACCCTGGACCATGGTGGGGAGGAGCCGGGAGTGGTTCTGTGGCCTTGGGAATCTCCGCTGCCCCTGGCCTTTGTGTCCTTCTTGGGGATGGGCAGGATGACCCCTGAGGATCCTGCCCCGAAAGGCTCTGTCCCAGGCATGGCGTCACGGGGCGGGGTCATCAGCAGCAAGTTGGGGACACTGAGGCATAGCTGGGAGACCCTCAGCGCTGGGCCCGGGGCCTCCGTGCTGACAGGGACCGAGGCCGCAGGGGCAGACAGGCCAAGCTGGGCCTGGCCAGCCGGGAGAGGGGCAGGCGGCCCAGCACGAGAGGGAGGCCAAGGCAGAAGGACGGCCGAGGCGTGGGGATGTCAGAGAAGAACGCGCGGTCCCGAGGGGGTGGCAGCGCTCCGCCCTCGGACAGCTCCAGGTCCCGGGCCACGGCCAGGATCTCCTGCCGTGCCGCTGCGCTGTGCAGGCCTCGGACGTCGAGCAGGGCGGCCACGTGTTTCCGCCTGGGGACAGAGGATCCGACAGGTGCGCAGTGGTCCCGGACTGAGCCAGAATCCTAGGAACCTCTCTGTCCCCCTTCCCACAGTGTCACCTCCCTGTCCCTTCCCTTGTCCATAGCCACCCAGTCTTTCCAGATCCCACCCTTACAATCAACTCGAGCCGTCACCTCAATCAGCGTGGGACCCTTTTCACCCCATATCTCAGCCCCTGATTAAATTAACCTGTAGTCTTCACCCCTGTTATAGCTCAGCATCTCCTGAATTTCCATCTGGGGACCGACACACTACAGCAAAGCCTCGGCTTCCCTTTACCTTTCCCCGGGTGGCCCACGGTCACAGCTCAGGCAGAACCTCAGCCAGCAGGAGTGCTGGGACCCTTGGGACTCGGGCTCTGAGATCCGTGCCTTTGAAGGATGTGACCCCGGAGGCAGACCTTCAGCCTCCCAAGCCTAGACCTGTCATGCCTCCCCCACAACCCGGAACCCTGGGGTTTGTCACTTGGTCTGGCTGCTGTCACCACCGCCAGCATCGGGCACCCACAGGTAGCAATGCAGAATGGCAGGCGACCCAGTGTACAGTACTGGTTTTGCAGCCAGCCAGCTGCCTGGGTTCAAATCCCAGCACTGACACTTGCTAACTGATGGCTACACGCTGCAAGGGAGTTATCTGCAAGTATCTTCAGGGCTGGGGATGTAACTCAGTGGCACAGCACTGGCTGGCAAGCGTGAGTTCATGAGTTCAACTCCTGGTACCAAATAAATAAAGTAGCTTTAATTCCACCCCTTATAGGGGGTATGCATGAGAGATGCTTATTAAGAGCCGGCTGTGGTGACATATACCTATAAGCTCAGCATTTTGAGTGGCTGAGGCAGGAGGACCCAAGGTTCAAACCCAGCCTGGGCAACTTAGTGGGACCCTTCCCCCCACCAAGAAAAGGAGCTGGGAATGTAGCTCATTGTGAAGGCTCTGGGGTCAATCCCCCAAATCTGGGGAGAAGGCGCTTCTTTAGGACTAAGGACTCAACAGAAGTGTTACCCATGACAATAATGGTGAATTCCCCAAGAATTCCACTAAGTCACACTATTATCCCTAGTGCAGGTGTGGGAACTGAGGCTCAAAGAATGTCACACAGAAAGAGGCCTACAAGGGCCTGGGTGGTGCCTGGGGCTGCTCCAGTGTGTGTGTGCCCCGTGCCCAGAGCGTCCCCGTGTCCCCTGGGCTCCCTGCCGGGCTGGCCCTTCCTGCCGGGCGGCCTGTGCCCCCCTGCCCTGGGCTTCCTGTGACCGCCTGTTTGTTTGTGAGCCCTGGTGGCGGCGGCGGCACTGGTGCCGGCGGCGGCGGCAGAAGGAGGAAAATCGTATTAATAATGCCCTGGTTCCAGCAGGAAACGGCCGTCAGACACGCTCGACGCCTCCCGCCCTTGCCCAAGAGGCAGGAAATGGGATGGAGGCCAGGGCTGCGGAGACCTGGCCGGCAGGCAACAGGCGTCAGGCCAGCTCTCACCTGATGTCAGGGTAGTCACGCACCAGCACGGCCACCTCCACCTGGATGCTGGGCGTGTCCTCCAGCTGCAGCACCTCGGCCAGGTGTGGCACCACAGCATCCAGCCACGAGGCCTGGGACTCCTGTGGGAGGGTGCAAGGCTCACGCTGTGCCCCATGCCCTCCCCAAGTACCTCTTCATAAGAGGTGCGCTCTACCCTTCTAGCTCCTCTTGGCCTGTTTTCCCTGTCTATAAAAAGGGTCAGTAATCCTAGCACTCAGGGAGGCTGAGGCAGGAGGAGTCCAAGTTCCAGCTCAGCCTGGGCAGTTTAGAGATTTAGCAAGACGTTGCTTGTCTCAAAAATAATAGAGGGGTGGGAATATAGCTGAGTGTGAAGATCCCAGATCAAATCCCTAGTTTAAAAAAATAAGCCATAAGACACTGACCAGAGGTTATCTAAAATCTTCAGGTATTTGAAGGAAAATCAGTAATAGTTCTGCAGATAACCGGGGCTAGGGGACCCACACTGGAAACAGTGCAAGGTTACAAAATATATTGCCATTCGGGGAAACTGGATAAAGCCTATGCACTGCGCACCCTGTCTTGAAGGCAAACCCACAGTTGTCTCGGAAAGTTTCCAAAACAAAAACGCTTTCAAGGACTCCAGGGGAGAACCTGGAAAAAAGCAGCAAGATCTTTCCAGCCCCGCTGGC
>PVLD010023735.1:0-26861 GCA_004027595.1 Dinomys branickii | reverse complement strand
TATAGTACTTAAAGGCGACCCTTTTCTTACCTGGCTGACTGTTTGTATCAATAGCTGTCAGATGTATCAAATGTATCAATAGCTATCAGATGCTGATAGTAAAGATGTATTTTGCAGAGTAGGTGAAGTAATTATGCAATTATAATCATTTCTACTTGAGTAGCCAGGTAATTTTTATTTTTCCAATATAGCTTTTATTGTTCAACTCTTTCAGTTAAACTGTGGACAACCTGTTTGTACAAAATTTCTGGTCAGCTATCTCACGAGTTGGATTGGTGCCTTCGTGCCATCAGTGCAAGATAATGTAGCTTGCTTTGCATGAAATTTATAGAAAGTTGAGCACATGGTACATGGTAACTCTTCAACATGTTCATGGAGTTTTCTTGTGTAGATCAAAATATTGTTGTTTGTGTATTTCCTTGTTTAACTTTTATAGACTCTATCATCGACCAGTTTCATTATCAGCTGTCATAGGCTGGATATAATAGCCTTTTAGGTATGCCTTTTAGATATAATAGCCTTTTATCTAATGCATTATTTGTATAAGTTTAATTTTTTTACCTTTTGAACCCTAATTCCCAGGAAGTCTCAAACACTGATTTTAAATATGCCAACTCAGCACAGTATACATTATTTGTAGAGAAGAGGATTGATGCACTAATATCTTCTTTTCAATAAACTATATTACATAAATAAATTTCACTAAGGACTTTGTCGTTAGATAGTATGATTTTTCCATATGTACACTTCTAGTATCTGTCCTGCTGGGAGTGGTCTGCTCCACTTGTAGCAAAATGTACTTAATACCTTCCAGTAGCCCTTCAGTTCAAGTAGTGTTTCAATTTGTTTTTAAAGAAGACTTCATAGGGCTGGGGATATAGCTCAGTGTAATAAGCGCGTGCCTAGCAAGCGCGGGGTCCTGAGTTCGATCCCTAGTACTGCAAAAAAAAAAAAAAAATTTAAAGAAGACTTCATCATAAAGGTAATTTAAGATATTTAATGGCCCCAGGAATAATTTTCCTTACACTGTGAAGACTTGCTGAGTCCTGGGGTGGGAATACACGATTGCAACAGGCTCTGGAATAACCCTTCTTGGTAGATTGCTGTGGTCTAGGTGTCTTTCGTGTAGGAGATACTGATGTTGTCAATGTCTCTATGAAAGAAATAGACACTGTCAATGCCTATTACAGTCTTCTTCCTCATGGGAATGATCTATAAAAATAGTTGGCTTCATGCTGCCTGTTGGCATTATTTTATCTCCTGAGAACCTCCGTTCCAATGGATTCTCTAAGCATGTCTGTTCCTAACACGTGTCAGTTGTTTCTAGCTTTCAGGTTCATGTTTCATCATGTGCACCTTGTTTGCCTAGTGCAGTCTCCTTCCATGAACTAAGACCATGCAAGTATGTAAACAAAAACACAGATGGCTTCTTTACCAGTTCATTGGATGTTATGAGTTACTTTTTTCAATGCTGAAACAAAACACCCAACACTCAAAGTTAAAGAAGGAAAGGTTTATTTGCTTGCAATGTGTGGCTTGCCGTTCTGAGTTGGATGGCTCCAAGGCAGGGTAGTATAATAGAGGGGCATTACAGAGAAAAAACAGTCCATGACAAAGCACCTCAGGAAGAAGGCAGAGGCAGCAAGGCAGCCTGCTATAAGCAACCCTCTTTCTGTCTCTTATATTTTATACAGGCTACCCACTCTCCACTCATACCCTTAATCCAAGCATCACACCATGAATCAATCCCAGCCTCATATCCTTGATAGCAGCAGCACACACCTTTGATCCAGCCACCTTCCCAAAGACCTGGCTATGACTACACAAGGCTTTGGGAGAGGCATCTGGGTACAACCCATAACAGATGTATCTGTATGAGTAGGGCTCTTTACTCTGTTCCTGTCTCCAGTGGGACATCTTTGACTCCCATTGTATGGAAATTAGAGTTTAGCAGGCAAGAAGGGGCAAGATGTGGCCACCTTTACAATTTCACTATTGACCCTAGTAAGCCTCAGCTACACAGCTAAGCCGTGCTTTTGCAGCTTTTCCATGAGCAGCTAGACAGACATTTCCATCTTCTTAAAATCCTTTCTTTGGTGTACTACAGTTGCCTCTGGGACAAGGTCTGGATTTGCTGCAACATGGGGCCAGTGCCCTGGAGTCATTCACCCCACTAGCATCCTGGTACCTAGGTCCCTGAAGCTTGCTTTTGCAACATTTCTGTCTTTTGAACAAATTCATTATTCTGAGATACAGAACAGAATATGGCTATAGAAATGTTCAGAGAAAAGTGAAAGTACTTAGCTGAATCAAACAAATTTTATAGCCCAACATTATGATAGAAAAGATAAGAGTTATATTAAAAGTAGCAGCAACCAATGAATGAAGTGTTGGACAATTATAGTGAGAGAGCTATGTGAGTTTAAAAATATGTATTTCCTTGTTCCTAAAACTGGTCCCATCGTGATAGAGCAGAATGAAAAAAGGAGACAAATATCATCCTTTCTTTCTCTTCACATAGCTCCCTATTGCCCACAGAGGTCATTCCGAGCTGAGTTTTCCCTAAGAGAAACCAAGTTATTTCATCCGTTCTTAAGGTTAGCACCAAAAAGTCTGCCCTTCAGACTTGTACGCCTTTGTCTTTGCTCCTGTCTTCCAGTAGGTGGCACTCTTTCTCTAAATATTTTAGTGATGCCCAGGGTAAAATGAATCTTGATTTCTGGTTCTTTTTTCCTTCACCTACTGTTACATCATTGCAACAAGGAAATTCCTTCATTTCCTTTTTTTCCCTTCATTTCTAAAAGCAATTTTTACAACAATTTTACAACAATTTTTAAAAGACTCATATAGTAGGTTCTGAAAAGCCTACAACTTTTAGCTTTTGCTTTCAGTTTGTGATTGACAATTGAGGATCAGAAACCGAAATGGAACAGGACATATGCATGTTAATGAAAACAGAATGAAGACATCATACTGGGGATTTCTCCACTGAGACGAGAGGAGAGTATTATGGTATGAGTTGAGGAATGGGATTCAAGAAAGCAAAGAACAATGGGAAGTGTGCCAGGTATCACTATAATTGAATTTTACACCCTTCAGCTCTGCTTTAGTAGAAGCTATCATCTGGATAGTACATGAACTCCAAATGTCCATATGGAAAGACTTGGTTCCTAGGATGGTGGTACTGGAATGCACCATGCACCTTTATAAAGTAAAGCTACCTTAGTAAGAGACCCTTAGGTCATTGGGGCATCCCTTCAGATAGGACAGTGGGACCCCGGTCCATTCTGTCTCTGTGTGAGCAGCTCTGTGTATGACAATCACTATTTACTGTCTTCAGATATTTTTGGATTTGAGCCATTCTAAAGTGGAGAGTTGCATTCCATCATTGTTTAAATTTGTTTTCCTAATCTGAAGTGATTAATCTTTTAGAATGCTTATTTGCTATTTGTATATGCTTTTTGATTTGTTGTCTATTTAGATCTTTTCCCATTAATTGAGGTGTTTATCTTCTTGTTGTAGTTTTATGTTTTTATATTATATACTTTAGATACCCATCATTTTACAGATATGTTTTCCAAATAGTCTGTGGTTTGTTTCTTCACTGTAATTCCAAACCTACTCATTTCTACTCTGTTCTATGATGCTGTGCTCTGATTCTGTAAATCATCTTTTCTCCTTTAAAGACTGGCTTACTAGTCCCCTCTGCCAGAATATATTAGAGAAAGACTAAGATGGTGGAAAAGGGAAAGGAAAGAACTAGCTCTTTGTTTTAAATTGCTGATACTGCCAGCTACAGTCCTGTCTCTGGTTGTGGGTTCTTGTTTCCAGCATGTTTCCCAAGTGGACCTCCTGGCTGACTCTTCCTCTCACAACTTAAGATTTCAGGTACCAAAACATCTGCACAGGGCCCTCTTCTCTGAGATCTGAGTCCCAACTCTGAGAACTTCCTCCTCCAAGTTCCATAGATACCGGCATCAGTAGGGTAAAAAACCATCCTCAGAACATTGTCCATTCCAAGTTGTCCCTAAATTCTAAGCTTATACATTGTGAGAACTCAGCATTTGTCCACTTTGGTACCCTAGCCTTGTCGGTGGTTCTTTTCAGGTCATAAACATCTATCCAATTCCTTACATTTAAATCTCTATCAACCTAACTAGGATTATTTCTAATAAAGAAACACAACTAATAATAAAGAAAACATTTTAAAATCAACTGTAAAATATTGATAACGATGTGGGAAAATGAATATGTTCATGCACTGTTTTGTTTTGCTTTGTTAAGTTTTATTTTATTTTATTTTATTTTATTTTATTTTGGACTTTTTGAGACCGTCTCGCTATGCAGTTCATGCTGGCTTTGAGCTCACTTTGTAGGCCAGGTTGGTCTTGAACTCACAACAATTCTCCTGCCACAGCCTTCCAAATGCTGGGATTACAGGTATGCGCTACCATTCCAGGCTCCATGCACTGTTTTGAACAGATATTAGTATAGCCTTGTAAAGAACATTTACCAGTAAACATGTATATATAATCTGACCAAGAAGTTTTACTTCTAGATAACCTAGAAACAGTCACTCATAGAAAGACATTCTTGCATATTTATTACAGCATTAATTGGAATTAATGTTCATATGGCTGCCACATTTATAGAAATGAGCTTGACTTAAATGTCTATATAGCTGTAACATTAACAAAATGCTGTATTAAATTATGTCATATCCTTTCACATATACAAAATAAGTTCTAACTCTGTGTATTGAGGTAAAATGATTTTATGGACATAAATTACATCTTAAAAAGTGAAGTATTAAAACTGAATTGTTCAGTGTCTACGATACACCATGTATGTAAAAATGTACACAATAGTTATTATATATACAAATTATGAAGTTGCTCATCAAATTCTTAATCGTAGTTATTTTTTGAGAGGAGACAAGAGTTAGGAACTGATTTTCCAGTGACCAAAGGAAATATAAAACAATTAAAGGGTTAGCATAAAAAATGAAAAGTAAGTTTCAAGGCAGTAAAAAAAGACATTACAATAATAAAATAGCACATACCCAGTGGCTTAACCAACATGAATTTATTTTCTTAAAGCTGGAGGCTAAAAGTCCAAGATCAGTGTGTCGGCAGGTATGGCCTCTCCTGAGGCCTCTCCTTGGCTTGTGCATGGGCCTGGTCTCTTGTCCTCACACAGCCTCTTCTCCATTCACACTCATCTCCGTGTTCTCTTCCTCTTCCTGTAAGGACACTGCTATTGAATTTAGTCTCTACCCTAAGTTCTCCTTTTAACTTGCTTCTGTAAATCTCTAATTTCCAGATACAGTCACCTTCTGAAGTACGGGGGTTGGAACTTCAACATATGAGTTTGGGGGAGACATAATTCAGCCCCTCCACTACACAAAGTGGAAAAACAAGAGCCAAAAGTTACTAATAGATGAACAGAAACTTTAAAGACCAGATCTTATGGTTTATGGAGGGCAGTCTAGAGAAAAAATGAAGCAACAGGCCAGAGAATAGAATGCTTGAGTGCATTACTACATTGCTTCAGAATGTAGAGCAGCTCCTAGTGAGAAACAAAGATCTGTGGATCAGATATAAGCCATGTGACCCAAAAAAAGTCATTCACCACTTCTAATCCTTCACCTCTTTCCGGATGAGTAATCTATGACCATGCTGAGCATGAATAAGTTCATTGTCCTTACTCAGTCACCATCTGAATAACCTAGACCTGTATTTTCTACATTTTTGATTACTCATCCCCCTTGAACTTCAAGTTGGGAAAATCAAATAAAATTATGAATGGGATATACCATATTTTATTAAATAATAAAAAGCATGTTTTTTAAAGTTTTGCATAATTATATATAATCATGTAAAAAAGAGCAGATACTAGCTTCTCTACATTTTGTATGACATGAAAGTAGAGACATCTCCATAGGAGATAAAGGTTGATTTTTCCAGCTGGCGTGGGAGTTGAAGAGTGATACAGTTAGAATGAACACATCAAATCTAAAGTTTTGTCTTCTGCAGTACACAGGTGACTGCTGTGGCACTTTTCTCTATTTCATGGGCACTCATTTTTGATGGCTCCACTTTATTTAGATATTGGTCTTTTCAGCACTCATTCCACTTGACCCTTTCACATCATTAAGGAGACTGCATGGATGTAGTGAAATGCAAAGAATCATTTAGAACAGGTGACCATGTTGGCTTCAGTGGGCTGAGTAATGGCTCAAGGGGACTCCAGAAAAACTGTGCCTTGTTAATAAATTCCACAACATGTCAGTGATCTGTGAGCCAGCTGTGTGTGTACTGAAGATGTTCCACGCTTCTATCCAGCATATTAGGGTCACAGGGAATCTCAATCCTGATAGGCCAATGGCTTATATTCAGTACAAAATCCTGCTTATCACGAGGACTAGCTGTAAGGACAGTACTTGCTCAAAAATGGGTTCAGTGGGCTTGAGAGCATCTCTACACACTGTATTCATGCTCAGAGACATGTTCACCACCAAGCTTCCCAGAGTGCATGTGCATATACACTCTTACCAGGATGGAAGTCCATCTCACCTCATCAGTGTTCTACTCAGTAAACCAGCAGGGTGAATTTAAGGCACAGAGCTAGGGAGGGGCAGGTGTCTAGTATGATGTGACAATAGAGACACTCTCAACCCTTACCACCCATGAGGTCATTCTTTTCCTTCATTTTTCCCACTTCTCGCCTACTCTCTCAACTTTCAACACGCTCTGCTTCATTTTTCTGCAGTCACTGTGTGGCCTAAGACAAGTCCACTCTGAACTGTCCCCTCATTGAAGACCATGGGAGTTCAAATTGGACAATGACTCTAAGTAATCTTTCATTCTTTGTGCCATTCCACTATCATGAACTGTGACAATTTTCACCAAGACTGAGAACTGGGTAACAGTGTTCACCTTCCCAGGAAGGAAATGGTGTCTTGGGTTCAGGAGAAAGTTGTGCCCCTAGACTCAAGATCAGAGATGTCTTTGTAACCCTTCTGATCTCAGGGCCTCACTAACCATAAAACTGTTCTACTTTTAGGATGTATATAGTCTCTTTTCTTTTACTATATCAAGGTGCTCAGTGAGGAACTTTTAGCTTTATGAGTCCTGTCTAACTTCATTCAATCCACACCAGGACTACAAAGTGTTTAGGGTAATGAGGCAGCAGAGCAATGGACTGAATAATCCAGACACCAAGCTGAGGTCTTTCTTAGAATTTCTTTCATAGAAATGAAATGTTTGCTTAGATATTTACTTATATTTCTAATGGCAGTGAAAAAGTAATGCATTTTAAGGAGGGTATCTTCACAAAAACAAAGTTAACTGGGATAGTGTTGTGGCAGCAAAGCCACTGTCACATTCTCTAATTCTCATTCTATAAGCTACAGCCAGTTCTCAAAAAGAGCTAAGCACCCTTTTAAATTCCCCAAACCCTAAGCACATAGAATACCTTATTGTTATGGTTTGTATCTAAATGTGATCATAGAGGAACCTTGGGGAGATGACTGGACCAAAGGGACACTATACAGATGAGCTGATAGCTAAACGTGCTGTTAGGAGATGGGTCGGGTGGAAAAGATGGGTCACTGGACACAGGGCCTGGAAGAGTACATGTCCATCCCCCGCTCCTCTCCTGCTCTCTGGCTTCCAACTGTCATGAGATGAGCAGCTTTCCTCTGCTATGTCACCCTGGTAGGCTGTCCTACATGGGACCCAGCAGACTATGGACTGAAATCTCTACAAATTCTGAGCTAAACCTTTCCTTCTTTAACTTGTGTTGGGAATTGTGCCTCAGCAACAAGAAATGACCAGGACACTTATCTCCCTCTGAACACAACAGTGAGAGCACCATTTGTTTAGAAAAACAAATTATATACAATCCTTTGCTATGAGAATCAGAGACCATCCTTTCCAAAGGATAGGGTTTTATAAGAACAAACTGATGTTCTGCAAAAGTAATAAAACACACTTCTGAGTGGAATTTTCCTCTCAGGAAATTAAAGAGGATCTTCTAGTTCATTGGTAAGGTCACTGCGCTAGACAAAGCCTAAGAAAGAGTTAACAACAGACTGAACAAGAGTAGTAAGAGACACAGACCTGCTGGGGAGCATTCGATGAATCAGAGGGGCTGGAGAAAAGTCACTCACTTCCATATAGCTTTTTGCAGGTGTGTCATACATATTCTTATCCTATCTCTTATTGCTTAGAAACCTGTGAGGAGCTAGGCTGGTCTTGCATGCCTATAATCCCAGCATTACAGCCTCTATAATCTCAGAGGCTGAATAGTAACATCTTGAGTTTGAGTTTCACCTAAGCAACTTGGCAAAAACTTGTCTCAAACTAACAAATAAAATAGAACAGTTGAGGAAATAGCTCAGTGGTAGAATCCCTCTGGATTGAAACCCTAACACCACAAAACTAAATAAGTAAATAAATAATAAGATATACTGTATAGCTCACCTACGATTTTTTTTTTTTTTTGATCAAGAAGTCTGAAGTGAACCCTGAGAATGGGAATTGTTAACAAGTGCTTCAGTGGTGCTTTGTTATTCACTCACCAGCTTGGTGGAACTCAGTGAAGGCACAGTGTCCTTCAGGTTGCCAATCACATAAGACCCTATGATTTTTGGAGGAAGAAAGGATCCTTGATGGGAGCTAGATGATGACTTTTTTCTATGTCTGTCTTCATATTAGCATAGTTTAAAGGGTCATTCTTTTGGAAGTTGTGAATAGATGCTATGCAGAGAATTTTACAACTCTGAAGTGTTTTATCCCACATGACAATAACTGCTTGTTAATGCAAAAGACCTAAACCAATTTTATCCTATATGTGTTTTTGGTGTTCATGTCATGTTGATGAAGGAAATCAAAACTGCTATCATAACAACTGATGACAGAAAGGAATGCTGTAAATAACAAAAAATAAGACATTGAAGGATAGGATTCTGGATTCAGTGATGACAAAATCATCCAGTGACATCTTTTAGAGAATAAATGCTTGATAAATGAAGAGACTTGGGGGCCAGTGTAGGTACAATCTATCATAATCATAGTTAAATGATGCTCTAATTGTTAATGAGATCTGGTGGACTTCTCAATCATAGAAGTTCTGAAACCCAGAACTGGTGTATTATTCATCCATAAAATATGAATTTTACTTGCCCACACTAACTTTTCTTTAAAACTGAGGACTCTATCAATAGACTGGTTTGATGAAAGAATATCCCGAAGGTCTCTGGTGTGCTTTAATTAAGTAACAGCCATCAAACTATTCACTGATGTCTGTTCTGGGGTGAACTGGAAACCCTCTCCTTCAAGGTATTTTCCTCTTCCAGTGACAGAGCAGGAACATGTCACTAATTCTGATACAGGATTATCAGTGCTCTTAAGAACAGCTGTTTAACAGGCTATAGACATTCAGCATTGTGAAGTAAGAACTGTGCCAAGGAATTAGAGTTCAGGAAACATGTAATAATTAGCTGTGCTTTTGACAAGGGGTGATTAAGAAATTTCTTGACAAATATGGGGCAAGATTACTCTTTTAAATTGAGTCAAGTGGAAAGGGAGGTTGCAATCTTTATACAAAGCTACAATGAATATATTTTCCTAGTCATAGAGTCAACAGATTTGTTATAAAAATTAATTTGTATCATTGGAAATTTACTATTAAATGAGATACTTAATGTGCCATCAAATCTAAAATTATACTAAAAATTTCTTGGCAGTTTTACCCTCCAGTTGTCAGGCTCTACCCACTTCCTAGCATCACAGGGTAGTTGGAGGAGTCTTTCATTGGAAATCTTGTTTCTGCACGAAAGGTTGGAGAAAGGAGACCACCCATTGGTTCCTTTCCTCTTCACAGCTACTCATGCCCCAAAAGTGCTACACTCCGCCTAAACCTGAAGACTCATTCTTTTTGTAACAAAGGCAAGAGTTACAGTGTTGGGTTAAATTCTGACAGGGAAGAGGCTTTTTTCAATTCTAGAGGAAAATTCCAAGCAGCACATCTCATCTTGTGTATAGGTCAGAAGCCTGCCTCTGCACACTTGTTACTTGCAAACACTTGGCAACAGGAGCCCTTTTCCTGTGAGGGCTTTAGTAGCTCACACAGCTACTGGATCCTGCTGTTTCTTTTAAGCCACATGAGCTGCCATATGTTCCAAAAATATTCAACATAAAAAGGGAGAGTTTTCTTACACATGTTTTGGCAAAACACTAAAGTGCCACTCACCCTCTACTTTCTATTTGTGTCTATCTGGGAAACCTTTCAGCCAGAAACCACAGCTGTGGTAACAGACCCACATAAGTGAGGTAAGTCAATGAAAAGGCTGCCCTAGGAATTACTAAACTGGAGAACAAGGACACTGTTGCAGAGTGGAAGGGAACAGATCCAGCAAATCAGGGAAAGATGCTGAAAGTGTACCAGGGTCTAGAATCAGCAAAAGAATACAACATGTCTCTCCCATGCCAGCCTAGGAGATTCCTTCCAACTTTAGATACTAATTCAAGACACTGTGCTCACTAAATATAAGTCAAATACACCTTTAGTGTGATGCACATTTATTTTTGGTCTTTAAGGTTCTTGCCAGAATTCAGTTAATTTTTGTGAGTCGTTCAGCTATGAAGTAAACTGGTACAGTTTCAAACCATTTAATAGAAAAAAATGTAATAGTCTTACATAGATGTACATTTAGATAATGAAGTAGTGCCTTTCTATTAACTGTGCTGAAGGAACTAAACTACATGTTTTAAAAGGCTCATTTATCAGCTCTACAGCATAAATATTCTAACCCCACTTTCCACTTTAGAAAACTAAGGCTCAATTGTGTTGCCTGGGAATAGAACAGGAGCTCCATGAAAGAACCCCACATAGTAGTTATGGGGTTTTTAAATATATTAGATTGTTATTGATTTGCAGAATTCACTTCCTCTTTCTCAGTGGCCTTGTAATTTTAGTGGATACATCTGTGGGTGGGGAGGGAACATTGGGCCTTTATACTAAACTACATCCATAGTATTTTCTTTTTTTAAATTTTATTTTGAGACAGAGCCTCACTAAGTCACTAAGTTGTCCAAGCTGGGCTCTAACTTACAGTCTTCCTGCCTTAGCTTCCCAGTGAGCTGCTCTGCTAGTTTTAATCTAATTTTTGTACTTTACCACAGATTTTATGAAAAAGAAATTCTTTAATCCAGTTCCACTTTTCATCTGATTAAAAAAAAAATACCCAGTATTTGTCCTTATTGCAGTATGGTTCATTTTGAAGCAATGAAATGTCATGATTTTTATAAATCAATGCGGATTATTATAGCACAATTATAGAATTAATCAGAAATAAGTAAAACTATTAAAGACTAAAACAAGAAAAAGTCTTAAAATATCTAGCACTGCCAGAGAATAAACTGTATATAAGGTAGCAACAGTACAAAACTGATGACAGTGAGAAAAATTAAGTGACTAGAAGATTTAAAGAGAGCATTACCAGTTATGTTACCAGTAGTAATTAAGTTTGGAATCGAGAATATTTCATTGGTAATAAGAGAAGTTTCAATAACTAGTAATAGGATAATTATGGTCTAGATTTCATATCATAGATGAAAATAAAATTGTAACTGAATATAAAAATAAATGTGAACTTTTAAATATAAAAAGGACCTGATAATTCATAAGCTCAACTGATAGTGAGAAATGTAGAGAACTGGTTCTACATGGTCCATACTGGGTCACGTGGGGAAAATATAAAGAAAATGAAGTTAGTTTAAAATGTAAAATTGACAAAGTGCACAAAAATATAGCTCCCACCTGCATAAAAGGTTTAGCTACCACTTTAATAAGGAGGTACAAAATTGTAAGTCAGAAAAACAATACAAAATACAGTTAATATCATAAAGTAAAACCCAAAGCATTAAAAATAGAAAGCAATACAAATATAAAAACCTTTAGCCATAAACAACAGTTGAGATTTTGTTCTAACAGTCAATAGATAATTTAGCCTACTAAGGAAAAGAAAGAAAATGTTGATTTTGCTTTCCTCCACTACACCTAATACTTACAATCTGTACTTCAAAAAAGTTTGTAACAAGATTGTTCCACTATATCCAATAATAGAACACACATTTCCTGCATGTATTTCTTTCTCTTTATAACTTTTCAAAGTTATGACCCTTAATACTTTTTCCAAATGTAAATCTACCTGATCCCTAATACTTCTACTTACCTTAGTATATTCCAGTTTGTATTTTGCTGAACTGATTGTCAAATCAACCCTAACTTTCCTGAATTTAAGACTACTGTATCTTTCAAACACGTCTTCCAGAAAGCACCCTCGTTCCACCATTTTCTTCTGGACATCCTCCAGTTGTGCTGCCATTCCATTTTAGTGCCCTTTTCAGGTTCCTCATTGTCTTTCCCTTATTAATATGTGAAGATCCCCAAGATTTGGTTTTCATCTTTTTCTCACTCTGTTTAATTTCTAGGAGACTTCACTCATTCCTAAGCCTTCACAAACAGGTATAGCCCATTTCCCAATTAACACCTCCAGCCATATAGCACTCTGTACATTCCAAAACTGATTGTTAAGGCTAAATCTTCAAATTCTCCAGTTTGTGGCTACAAAAAACACTTTTCTTTGGCCTACGATGTTAGCATATAATATAATTAAAATTATTTGAATTTAATTAATACTTTTATATCTCCTTCCAAAAGGAGAAAAGTTCCTGCCAAATGTGACAGTTACAAGAAGGCTGAAATGGTGACGGCCATCAGAGACAAGTGTTAAATCATTTGATGGCCTTCAGTTACTAAAAATAACCATAAAAAGATCAGAAAGTAAAACTTATAAAGAGAATAATTTTAAAATATAAAGGTGACACCACTGTGACACAATGTAAACAAAATATCGTATATGTAAAAATGCTAAAAAAATAACTATATTAGAACAGAAAGTTTAGTGTGTAAGAAATCAACAATCCTATCTATGATGAAATGATGCCCCCAAGAAGGGGATGCTTTCACACAGTTGCTTAATACCACCATCAAGTGTTGTGACAAAATTGATTCAGTTAATTTCATAATAAAGGTAGAAAAAAATCTTGGAAATGACCACATATGAGACTATGAAGTGTTCCTGGTAATCATCAATAATAATGTAGGTCTGTTTCCTCAGCTATTAATCTTACTTGCAAGCTAAGTAGTAATAAAATATAAATAAATTTGATTTCTTGCTCTAACAACTTCCCATGCATGACAGCTTTACCCTTTCTTTTCCAGGTAGTGCCTGCTTTCTTAAGCACCTCTTCACACCCAGTATGGAGTAGGCACTGCTCAGGGGACTCCTTCAATCCCCAACCCCTTCACCAAGCAGATTTTCAGGACTTCCCAATGTTGGTAAAGTCCAGTGAAGATTTCCCCAGAACAGTCTCATCCAGTTAACTTCTTGGGCTTAATGAGGCTGCTTATCTGCTAGAGTATCTTGTGGAGGGCAGGGGTGGTCTAAGCCTTTTGGATCTTGCTGCCAGCTACCTGAAACAACAGAAAAAAATTGTCAATAGATTAAATGTCCATCGGTAGAAAACTATAGTAGTAACTCATAATATATTCATTCAGTAAGCAATAACTTTTTTAAAGATATAAATAAGATCTGTATATACTAATTTTAGGAGATCTTGAAGTGCAAAAGAAAGGTGAAGAACTATGTATGTTATGGTATCTTGTACATAAAAATGAATGAAGTATAGCTTGCATATTTATAAAAACACTGGAAGGATTTAAAAGACGATAACTTTAAAACGCTAGAAACTTTGGAAGAAACTGTGTCAACATACACATTTATTTCTGTTAAAATTTACTACTAATTAAAGAAATGCAAACCAAAATACCTATTTAGAGAAAAACACAGGTATGGGGGGAACACTCAAACATTATGGATGACAATCCTTTGGACATATTGACTTGAACATATTGCCAAACATTATCCAAAGCAAGGTAAGGTTTTGTGCACAGATTCTATAAGCTTGTATTCTATAAAGCAGTGGAGAGCAATAAGGGCAAATAATAGGAATAGTGTACAGTTAGTAGAAAATTATGCAATCATTTAAAAAGTAGTGAGTACAAAAGCATGAAAAAATTATGATGGCATCACACTGCAAGTCAAAAAACTTCAGAATGTATAATTTATATACGCTGCTATGGTCATAAATTAGTAAATACAAATACTATTTTTAAATTATTTTTAAAAATTGAAATTATGAACCAAAATTATACCTGAGGCGTCTACTACTAATTAAACTGCGTAAGATAAAAATTCTGGTGTTTTATGTTTAAAAAAAAGAATTTCTAGCATCTTCATATGACACTTTAGTATTACTAGAGTTACAGAAAAACTGCATTTCCTTGTTATTCAAAGGCAGAAGCCAGGAAGTAGAAATATTAAGGGAAAAGCAGATATCGGGCAAATTTTATACTAAAAGCGCAGCATAAAGCACTCGCACTCACTGCAACCTACTTAACGGCGCCCAGCCCGCCTTAAAATCGCCCAGCCAGCGCCAACCTCGAACAGTTCAGTTGCCCCTCCCGCCCAGCGCGCCGGGAGGAGGCCAGAAGCCCGCGCAGGCGCAGTAGTCGCATGGCCGCCCCTAGCCCAGGGGATCCTGGGACTAGTCCTTTCCGGAAGAACTGTCTTGGCGTCCAGCGCTAGGCTGGTGTTCCAGGCCCAGGCCAAGGCCCAGCCCCAGGCCCAGGCCGTTGTTCCAGAGCCGTACTTGAAGATACGCAAGTGGCCGCGGCGACACTCTGGTAACAGCGGAGGGCGCAGCTGGCCGCGCACTTAGGTCTTCGGCCTCATCGCGGAGCGAGCCACGCACGGAACTGCAGGACGTGGCGGCGCCTCCTTCGCTTGGAGCGGAACTGCTTAAGGAGCGGCGGCGCAGGCCGGACGAGGTGAACCCGGTCGTTTAACTGCTTTGGGGTGATGAGTCAACAGCTTAATAAGCTGATTTGAGGTCCACAGCCCTTTGTGGTCCTGCTACGGAACAGCCTTCAGTGGATGACTCCTGTTGTCTTAAGGGTTGGCGCAGTGACTGCTTGCCCTTGGTAAGGAAAGCGAGCTCTTGCTATTTGGACAACCTTGTTTGCTGTGAAAAGTTAAGGTTAGAACTTTTCTTAAGCGTACATCTTAAGAGGAAGGCTTTCACATGAAAGTGTCTCTTGGTAACGCCGATATGGGCGTCTCAGCCCACTTGCAGCCTTGCAAGGCAGGAACCACACGATTTTTTACCAGCAATACTCATAGTACGGTGGTATTGCAAGGCTTTGATCAGTTAAGAATAGAAGGATTGCTTTGTGATGTGACCCTAGTACCAGGTGATGGAGATGAAATCTTTCCTGTTCACCGAGCTATGATGGCATCTGCCAGTGATTATTTCAAGGCTATGTTCACAGGTGGCATGAAAGAACAAGATTTAATGTGCATTAAGCTTCATGGGGTGAACAAAGTTGGTCTGAAGAAAATAATTGATTTTATATATACTGCAAAACTTTCTCTTACTATGGACAATCTTCAGGACACACTGGAAGCGGCCAGCTTTTTACAAATTTTGCCTGTTTTGGACTTCTGCAAAGTATTTCTTATATCAGGAGTCTCTTTGGATAACTGTGTTGAGGTTGGACGAATTGCAAACACCTATAATCTCATAGAAGTGGATAAATATGTTAATAATTTCATCCTGAAGAACTTTCCTGGTTTATTGAGTACTGGCGAGTTTCTAAAACTTCCTTTTGAACGGCTTGCCTTTGTACTTTCCAGTAATAGTCTTAAGCACTGTACTGAACTTGAACTCTTTAAGGCAGCCTGCCGTTGGCTGAGATTAGAAGACCCTCGGATGGATTATGCTGCAAAATTAATGAAGAATATTCGATTTCCACTGATGACACCACAAGACCTCATCAATTATGTGCAGACAGTCGATTTCATGAGAACAGACAATACCTGTGTGAATTTGCTTTTGGAAGCTAGCAATTACCAAATGATGCCTTATATGCAGCCAGTGATGCAGTCAGACAGAACTGCCATTCGATCTGATTCTACTCACTTGGTTACGTTAGGAGGAGTTTTGAGGCAGCAACTAGTTGTCAGTAAAGAACTACGGATGTATGATGAGAGAGCCCAAGAGTGGAGAGCCTTAGCCCCTATGGATGCTCCTCGTTACCAGCATGGTATTGCTGTCATTGGAAACTTCCTTTATGTAGTTGGTGGTCAGAGTAATTATGATACAAAAGGAAAAACTGCTGTTGATACAGTTTTCAGATTTGATCCTCGCTATAATAAATGGATGCAGGTAGCATCATTAAATGAAAAGCGCACATTCTTCCACCTGAGTGCCCTCAAAGGACATTTGTATGCAGTCGGTGGGCGCAGTGCAGCTGGTGAACTGGCCACAGTAGAATGTTACAACCCAAGAATGAATGAATGGAGCTATGTTGCAAAAATGAGTGAACCTCACTATGGCCATGCTGGAACAGTTTATGGAGGCTTAATGTACATTTCAGGAGGAATTACCCATGATACTTTCCAAAATGAGCTCATGTGTTTTGATCCAGATACAGACAAATGGACACAGAAGGCTCCAATGACTACAGTCAGAGGTCTGCATTGCATGTGTACAGTTGGAGATAAGCTCTATGTCATTGGTGGCAACCATTTTAGAGGAACAAGTGATTATGATGATGTTCTAAGCTGTGAATACTACTCACCAACCCTTGACCAATGGACACCAATTGCTGCTATGTTAAGAGGTCAGAGTGATGTTGGAGTTGCTGTCTTTGAAAACAAAATCTATGTTGTTGGTGGATATTCATGGAATAACCGTTGTATGGTAGAAATTGTCCAGAAATATGACCCAGAAAAAGATGAGTGGCATAAAGTTTTTGATCTTCCGGAGTCACTTGGTGGCATTCGAGCTTGTACCCTCACTGTTTTTCCACCTGAAGAAAATCCAGGGTCACCTTCTAGAGAATCACCTCTTTCAGCACCTTCAGATCATTCTTAGGTCCAAGGTGTAATAACTTTGCCGTGTGTCATGGATAATTTCATGCTTCCCTTCAATTGTATGTTACAGTGATTGATGTAGGTACTACCCAAAAAGGTAACTTACGTTATTGTCTTGTTTGGCTTAGTATGTTTAAAGTGTTTAACAAGTGCATTCTCAAAATGTATTCAACATATGCAGCTATTTTAATGAAAAAAGATATGTAGAAAAATGTTTGAGTTAGATGTCTTTTTATGGTGTTACATAGCAAAATTGTAGGTGACTGTAGTAAATGTATAATTATCTATGCTTTAAAACTGAAAATTTTTATCTGACTAAAAAGCATCAAAGGAGGCCATCTACTCTAACCTGAAAAAATAAGGTTGCCAAGTATTACTAGTTGCCTTCCTCCTTGCATAGAGTTTTTCACATATCTGTTAGGTATTTTGGTTGTGTAGCTGCACTTAGTATAACCTAAAATCAAGATTTGGAATCTCAGAAGAAAAAGAAAAATACAGTACAAATGCACACATACATATGTACTTGTGTGTAAATGTAAAATTTTAAAATTAGCGTTCTAACTATAGTAAAATTTTTCATTTTTTTCTTTCACAGAACAACTGTTTCAATTTAATAGAAATTCAGTATCAAAATAAATGTCTTTGTAGTCATATATAGAAGTTAGATAGCTACAGTGCATTAAGTGGACAACCAGATTTGTCATTTGACTAAATTGTTACTCCAGATAAAGTTTAACAGTACTTTTTTCTGCTTGTTTTCTGCAGGACTGTTTTTGTACAGATTATTTAGCAAAGTTCAAAGTTCAGAGAATTTGTTTTTGCTCAGTGAATTTAATTTTGCTTTTTTTAGACCTTTTGTTCAGCAACATTTATGATATGAAAAAGGCAAAGAAATATTCTGAACAATGCTATAGGATTTTAAGTTCAGTCTTCCAACTTATACATCCTGACATGATTATTTTGTTTTGGGGGTTGATTGCCCTGGTGCTGCTGCAGCCCACGTAGATTCTGAACTATATAATCTGCCTCAAGGATATAATCTGAGCAAGCAGAAAATGCACTCTCTTCTGTATCAAATCAGAAAAATGTCCTGTCAGCCATTGTCTCAAGGACAGGGCCAACTTCCCTAAGAAGCCAGCTACAGAAAGCTTGTAACAATCTTCTCTTGCAGGCAGTACTAAAGTAGATCTTCAGCTTCTTCAATACCAAGGGCATACCTACTGGTTGAGAATTACATGGGGCAAATTTTATAGTGATCTTATTAGTAAATGGAAATTATAGGAGTCCTCTATAATGACCAATTCTGAAGAGGTGCTTTCATGGAGTCTGCCTGAAGAAAAAAAACGTGTATATGTTTGTGTATGTATATCCCTATATCTGGGAGATTGTCAGAGTAAATCAGGAACTATCCAGAATCCCATAAGGAAACTCAGGAACCAAGGCAAAAGGAATTGGCTTCTGGGGATCTGAACCTTACTGCCCATATAAGTGTTGATTTATTTTGATGCTTTTTATGATTTCTGCATTGGCAGAAATGTTCAAACTTTCTATGTTTTTTTAACAATTCATTTTTTTATTACTAAAAATAGTACATTTAAGTACATTTAGAAGATAGAAAAAAGTAGAAATTGCTATTGTGTATTGAATGAGCAAGAAATGGCATTCCAATCATTTCTTTAATAATTAATGAGATTGAATATTTGTGTATTTAGGGTAGCCATGTTTCCTCCTTGGTCAAGTGTTCATATCCTTTGCCCTTGTGATACTGTTGGAGTTACATTGTTTTTCATATCAAGTTATAGTACCTGTTTATGTAATAAATATAATTTAACCGTCATTTGCTTGCTTTGACTTTTTTCACAATTATAGTTTTACAAATGCAGGGTTATTTAGTTCAGTTTGAGATCATTCTTTTTACATTTTGACCTTTTGGGTATAATTTCACTATGGTTTATTTTGACTGTAATATTGAGGTATTACTTTTCATTGCTAATACTGACATGCCAAGGTGATACTGCTATTTGTCTTCTGTTTTGTACAAGCTTCTCTCTAATTGAAAAAAAATTTTGCCTTCTATTATATTTGACCCTACTGCTTTGTAATTAAATGTTGCTTAACCATATAAGCTAACTGTTCGATGTACATCAGGCTACAACCTTATATACCCCACCTGTCATCCCTTTCCAGTTTTCTGCAATTAACACCTCTGCTTTAAGGGGCTTTGAAATGACTGGAAAGATTTATTTTCATGAGTTGCTAATTTTGTAAAGAAAATTCAGACTAAAAATATTTAAATACAAACACTATGTTGATAATTGTGGCTTTCTAATAAGTTTTTTTTTTTTTTGCCTTTTTGAGACGGTGTTGCTGTGCAGTTCAGGCTGGGCTCAAACTTACAATGATCCTCCTGCTTTAGCCTTCTGAGTGCTGGGATTACAGGTGTGTGCCACCATGCTTGGCTATCAAGTTTTGGAGACCAGGCTGATCTCAAACTGCAATGATCCTCTTGCCTCAGCCTCCTGGGTGCTGAGATTACAGACAGGTGCCACCATGCTGCCCTATCAGGTTTTAAAAAGCAGCATTTGATAGCTTTTCTAATATAAAAATGTTATGTCAATTATACAATAAAAATGAAAAAGTATAAATTATGCATAATTCAAGATGGCAAAGACAACTTCTGTTATCAGTGAGTGTAATATATATATACACATACATATATGGCACACCTACATGTACATATATACATACATGTTTGTGTATATATATATATATATCTATGTTAAGTACACAAAACCCTGAGCTATAATCAGATAATAAAAAATGTGACATCCAGTTTCCAAAGACACAGACTACGGTCATTTTGCTCAATTTTTAAATCTGCAGATATTAGAAAATAGTATGTAAAGTGCTTTTCCCAAATTACCAGTGCATATGCAGTAAGAAAAGCATTTTATTTTCACGCAGGCAGATGCAGATGTGTTTTCCCCACGCACACTGGCTAACAGTATGCTTTGTAGTTTACCTGCAAAGCATAAGTATTTGATAAATGTTCATATTTTTCTGCTTTGTAATTAAAATTACTTTGTGTAATAAAAACATAACATTTTTAAACTTCATAAACATACCATAAAGAATAAAAACTAATGTCCCATCAGTAGCTCAACCAATTTTTAACCAATGAAAGACCTGAGGATAAATTTACTTTATGTTCCTGTGTGGTTTCTTTTATAATTGTACATACAGGGGCTGGGGATGTAGCTCAGTGGAATAAGCGCCTGCTTGGCAAGTGCAAGGTCCTGAGTTCAATTCCTGGTTCCACCAAAAAAAAAAAAAAAAAAAAGACATTTCTATAATTGTACATACATTGGGCTTATAAGGAGATAATGTTATTAACATTATAGCTTTCACAGAGAAACATTTAGTAGCTAGTAGATACTAGTAAGAAAGCATCCTTTTTATCAGTTATTACTTTAATTTCATCTTGCTCTGAAGTAGGTTTGGGAGTGTTGTGTTTATACAATATTTCATTTCATTAATGTGCCGCAAGGTTTCATAGTGTATTTGAGTATATCAAATTTTTACCATTGTAAATAAACTAAGGTTTAATATATACATGTAGCTTTTGCCCATATCACCCTATGATACATTCTGAATAAAGTCTGAATAGTATTAGCTTTTTTAAGCTCTTGAAACTGTTAATAGGCAAGTGCAATGTGGTTTCTAGCAGAACTTCATTCAGTGATTACCTCGAAGGGAATCTAAAAAATGACTGGTAACATTTTTCTTTATGGAGCGTATGTATTTCTTGCATGTGGATCATTTGTTTCTAACTTGCTTTAACCATTCTATTTCCTATGAAGAATTTCCACTTTTATGGCATAATGTAATGAGATATGTCTGTCTTTTTTATGTTTTGGTCTTTTGGTGATAATTTTGCCATTTTTTTATCTTGTTAGTATGTCTTATTATATCCCGTTGTTTGGTATATTTAAATGATTGAGGGTTAAAATAAGACATATGTTAAGGATAACTGTACATGCTACAGAAGTTGTGTTCTTTAGTGGTGAAGTAATTGTCTTCTGTAGTTGTGAAGCTGAAGTTGTGTTCACTAACCACAGTTTGGTTCAATACCCAAATGTATGTGTGCTCTAGAATACATAGTTCCTCTATGTCTCTGAGCCCCTGCTTTCTAGAGCCTGACATTATTCTGCCACCTATGGGTTGGAATTGAAAATGCTTATTTGGTTACCTTCCAGAGTTACCTCACTTAAAGCAACAATAACAAAAATAAAAAATTTTTATAGGATATGTGAAAATTAAGTCATTAATCATTATCAGTTATACAGAGTTTACCGAAAAATATGTACACACTTCGGAAAAGAAAAACTTGTAAATACTTTAATACTAAATGTATTGAGACACCATGAGATTAATACAAGTTACCTTCAGCTGCTATAATTTTAAGAGGTGTTCAAAGTGGTGGCCAGTACTTCCAGACATTTGTGAAAATGGTGAACTGCTGCTTTGGTAACCCTGGTCATTGAGATTGCAGCACACTGATTGTCAGTTTCTTCTCTAAGAGACAGTAGTGTGGTAGGTTTTCTGTGATATACGGCATCCTCTAGGATCTCCCATATGAGGGTAACACGATATGTTGAAAAACCATACTATTTCTCTTTTCGTGAAGTGTGTATATATTTTTTGGCAGACTATAAGTATAAGAACCTATGGTAACTTGGTGTGTATTAGGTCAAATAATCAGAACAGCATGCCCGTAATCCCAGCACTTTGGGAGGATTGCAAGTTTGAGGCCAGCCTAGGCAGGTTAGTGAGGCCCTGTCTCAAAATTTAAAAATAAAAAAAGGATTTTTTTCTTCATATATAAAGAACACACAGGGGTAATATGGACGAGCTGATACTGAGTTTTCTTAGTACCATTCAGAAACATAAAGAATTTCTTGGGTACACAAACAGTAAGAGTGGCACTTATTGCCCTTTTTCTCCTCAAAATAGTGTGTCTGAGCAAAATATTCTCATATATTGCACGTTCTTTTCCTCAGGGTAGATGAGACTGAAAACTGGTGAACTCACTAATGCTTCATGAAAAAAGAAAAATTAGATGCTTTTAAACATTTTAAATCATGTTAAATTATGAACTAGAACATACCCAACATGAAATCTTAATGTAAGTCAGTATAACATTTATTTATACCAGCCAGTGTTTACTTTAGCTTTATTTTTATTATTGTTAATTTCTCTAGATAAGAAAGTCACAAACAGATTTCACCAAATCTTTCATATACCATATACTTTAGGCATCACTTCAGCTCAAAGATTAGAGAGAGTTTTCTACCTTTAAATTTGGGTCTCCATTAATTACCCATATCCTAGACTTGCTTTAGTTTATCTAGGAGAAGCTCCAGTGGCGCAATCGGTTAGCGCGCTGTACTTATATAGTTTATCTAGGAATGGGAATGTGTTATGAATTCTGATAATATCTATTTTGTTCACCACTTAGGCTGTGATATCTCTACTTCCCATTCATGTTCACTACTTAGTTTGGCCATATGCGACAAATTCGTGCCTAGCATTTGAGAGTGTCTCCATGTTCAACTCAATATCAAGGCTCAATTTAACCTCCAGGCTCAATGTGTAGAAGTGAGCTTGGGGGAATTACACTGATCAAATCCCTCAGGTGAGCTTTTGCTTATGTGAAGGTGTACTTGTGCAGAACAGATAGAGAAATTCTCTCAGGATCCAGGGAGCAATCAGGATTATAGCTTTGAAAATGACCTAAGACTGCTGGAGCCTTTACCATGCAGAGAGGTGGGACTTCAGTTCAGGAGAATAACAAATTGGAACCATTTTGACACAGCTACTAGCCAATTGTGAACTATAAATAAGTTACTGGCTGGATGTTTTATTGAAAAACTTAAAGCATTTGATCATTCTGTTGGTTCATAATCTCTCTTCCCTGGGGTAGTTATTATTTAAATGATGTTGCTGGACCAAAACCATTCTATGTGAAGAAATGTCAGTTTTAAAATCTTTGATCATAGACGACTGTCATAGATGACTGATTATGATAGTATTGGGCACAACAAAGAGTGCACAATCCATCAACTATACTACATTCATGCAGAGAAATACTGTTTAGATTTTCTCCTGTAGGCTTTACCCTCTTAAGAATCCTGTCACTGGCTTTCACAGAAAAAATCTTCTCAATGATAACTCTAGTTAGACTCTGAAAACAGTGTTCATCCATTCCTTAGCA
Organism: Dinomys branickii; assembly: GCA_004027595.1. Classification (NCBI taxonomy): domain Eukaryota; kingdom Metazoa; phylum Chordata; class Mammalia; order Rodentia; family Dinomyidae; genus Dinomys; species Dinomys branickii. The sequence goes on along the minus strand of PVLD010023735.1, from coordinate 3,519 downwards.
ATGACTTAACACTGTAGTCTTAACTTATGCCACAGTCCCAGCAATTCTACTCTCCCCTACAAATTGAGTATTTAAGTTGTAAAAACTGATTTCATTAATTTAAAAGCAGTGCCGAGAAGTACTTTCTCTTATTCACAGACTAAAACAAACTTGATTGATACCATTTCTCTGATCCTCCTTTTCTTGCCTGAACTATCTGAGCTACATGCTATTTTGAAACAAAGCAGCAACCCTCCTTTCCAACCTGGATGCAAATCTTCATTAATGGTATTTCAGCAACAGATTGTATGACTAGGGTTTGCTGTTTATTCCTGTTTGTGAACAGTGTGATGTCCAAAAACGACCTACAACATTATTTTAAAAGGACTGCTTGTTAAAAATACTGTCAACCTTTGAGTGGTATTGCCTTCTTCCAATTACTACCCCACCTCTGCTGTTTTCCTGGAACTTCCAAAATAAATACTAGTTCATACTAAAGATCTCAAATACTACTCCAGAGCTGACACCCACTTACTGTGTTGCTTCCTTGTAACTATTCAGTGCAGGTCCAAACACTACAAAAAAATCACTTTCTCACTCCTCCCATGGTTCTTCAAGGAGAGTGCTCCCAGTATGTGCACAAGTTAAGAAACTAAAGTCATTATTTCTGAGGATTTGTATCTAATGGACTTAAACACGATTCCAGGAAAGAAGGAAGTATGGGGGTTTTCAGAGATAACAGACACAACGTGTAAGCCACATTTGTACTGTTAGTGGTAAGAAATGGCATTAAAGAATGGCAGTCCTTCCAGTTTTTATTGAAGCACGGACATCAAAAGTGTGGATCACTGTGCTTCTCTGGTTTGATTTGTGGTTTTGTTTGTGGAGGTTTAATCTAGAACTGGTCTGTAAGACATTCCCTGAATTCAGCAAGTACCATATCTTTTTATACTTCGGTTTGGTCATCAGTTTTATATTCAGCTGATACAACCTCATGAGTATCTTCCAGACCTATTACCTGTCTCCTTGAGTACAATGATTATTTCCTAATGGATCTAGTACCCTCTGCTGCACAACAAAACTCCAACCCAGTTTTTTGAAGGATAGCTGGTAGAGTCTTTCTAGTGTATACTGGGTTACATCCATGTACTACTTAAAACATTTAATATTCTGATAAGCATTTCTATAAATTACAATCCCCTAATTGCTTATAAATCATTTTAAAATGCAACCTGTGCTTTCTACTCTAATTAAGGACAAGGATAGGGATGTGGATGGGATGAAGTTTTAAAACAGAGATAAACACAGAACTATTCAGCCACAAACATCCCTCAACAGAGCCAGATTGTACTCAATCTACTGAAGTAGATTTTACTCTCCTTTACTGAGGAGGATGTAGTTCACACAAGAACTGTTGATTGGAGGCAGGGAGCAGTGCCTCATGACCATGGGGACCATGGGTATGGATCAGCGTGCAGTGCCAACTAGAAACTGGCAAATTTTTAAAACTTCTGAAGCTAGAGTGTGACTGTGGCCATGTCTTAAATTTTCCTACCTGCTGATTCCTCACATGCAGTGGTCAAGCCCCACTGAAACCCTGCCAGTCCTAGATAGTGGATAGAGGGAACCCTGCAAACACATCTGGACTAAACTGGTTAAAAATGTAGGAGCTCCTCTACATGTCTGTTCAGATGTTTCTATATTCTGATCCTACTAGGAGAAAAATGCAGCAGACACACAGCATTCACTTGCTCAGAACACCAAGGTACACATCTAGAACTATGAAGAAAGTAAAAGAACCAGCTGCAGCGTGAGAACGTGATAGGAGGAAGAGAAGCTTCAAGTGTTTTCAAGAATAAGACAGTGCTAAAGATAAGGAACTATCAACTGTTCAAGCATTTCAAACAGAGAAAAAGTTTGAAGTGAACACTGAGAGCACAATTTTCCTGCTGAGAAATGGTCAACATCAGTATCCCCAACATGAATGACACTGAGACCACATCAGCCTGCAGAGTGCTGAAAGGGAGGAAAATTATTCTAGCACCTGCTGCAAACTTGTTTCCTCCCTAGGAGCCAATGAGTCATAGCACAGGGAATGTTGTAGGTCTTTATTTATGAGGCAATACAATGCAAAGAATTTTTAAAATTCTACTCATAATGCAGCCTTTTTATAAAACAAGCACTATGAAGACAATATTTTCACACAGACATCATTCCTGTACATTTCACAGTGGAGGAGGGCCCAGCACAGTAGATACTCATTTATATAACTTAGTTGAAAAGATGACCTCAGTGGGTCAACTCATTCCTACTTTCCAGTTGGTGCATTTTTCATTGAGTTGGCGTATTTAAAATTTTAAACACTTCTTGAGGATAAAGGTCTACACACAAAATAAACCTATATAAATTAAAACCAGCTATTAATGTCAGTATCAGAAAGGCTTTTGTGCAGCAGCCTTTAAAAATTAAATCAGAAAATTGGTAATAATGGAGTCTTTAAAAAAATAAAGAGACAAATTCGTTTCTTTTGTTTTCTCAGTACTGAGGATCGAAGCCAGTAGCTCCATCCACAGCCCTTTTTTATATTTTAAGACAGACTCTTTAAGTTGCCGAATTGCCCAGGCTGGACTCAACTCGTAATGCTCCTGCCTCAGCTCAGCCTCACAGCTCTGCTTGCTATAATTGGATTTGAAACAAATACATCCAGTAGTTATGGCTTTAGAACACCATCTCAACACCCAGACAGTCGTGGAAAACCTGGATAGCACTATAGCCTTTGGCAAAGGGCTGGATGTGCAATCTGGAGCCATAGGAAAAACTCCATGTAACTCTATATTTGTACACACAGGCAGGCAGGCAGGCAGGCAGGCAGGCAGGCAAGGAGGTAAACAGCTCAGCAATGATGTGTGGGTTTTTAAAAAATTTTTTGGTTTGGTAATATTTGCAAAACCAAAATGACATCTTTCAAACCTTGAAAGACAGATAATACAGAGACAGATATGTGGGAGAAATTATTTATTTTATTGCTAGCCGTAAAGATAGGCAAATACAACTACATTTAGTAATATGGCTGACAGAGTTAAGCCCAGACTCTCCTTGGTAAAACTTGCATTGTTTCCATATAGAATGTGCATAGTACCCTCCATCTTGGCTATATAAGTCTTTCTCATGCAGACAACTCAGTCATTTGGTGAAAAGATGAAGAAAAGAGAATAGATTCTTTACTCGCTTTTATCAGGAGACAATACAAAAACAATGCTGACTGCATGTCAGGAATGGAGTTGTCATGTTTGGCAGTAAGAAGAGTGCATTTGCCTGAAGAGTGTGTCCCATGGAATCAGTAAGGACATGAAGAAGATAAGTTCGATCCGGGGAAGATGGCGACCAGGTGAGCAGCAAGGGAGCGAACCTCCTTAATAAACACCACCAGCTCGAGACAGACTTGGCGAGCGTGAATGCCGGAACCTCGGCTGGGAAGTTTAAACTGGGCGTATTTCTCTGAGATGCCGGGGGAGATGTGGTAGGGCGGACCAGGCTGCC
>PVLD010023734.1:0-26860 GCA_004027595.1 Dinomys branickii | reverse complement strand
GGATTGTTACCTCTTCCTCTTGTAGCTTTCCCCTAACTAGTATGTAGTGGCCTTCTTTATCTCTTTTGATTGTTTTTGCTTTGAAGTTTACATTGTTTGCAAACATAATAGCTACCCCTGCTTTTTTCTGGGGACCTGTTGCATGGAGAATTGTTTTCCAACCTTTAACTTTCAACCTGTGGATTTCTTTTTGAGTAAACTGTGTTTCTTGTATACAGCATATCATTGGATTGTGTTCCTTAATCCAGTCTTCCAATTTTTTCCTTTTGACTTTTGAGTTGAGGCCATTTACATTAATGGTTATTATGTTTATATGTGGGATTATTCTATTTTTTTTTTTTTTTTGCAGTACTGGGGATCGAACTCAGGACCCTGCGCTTGCTAGGCAAGCACTTATTCCACTGAGCTATATCCCCAGCCCAATGTTGGCTTATTCTAGTCATGTTATTTACTTGATGTTTTTCTCCGTTTGCTGACTGTTTATTTGCTTGTTCTGTTTAGGGAGTTATTTGTAACGTTGTTCTTGGAATTGTGGTCTCTTTTTTCTCTGTCTAGAATATCTTTTAGTGCTGTTTGCAATGCTGGTTTGGCATTCATGAAGTTCTTCAGTTGTTCTTTGTCGTGGAAATATTTTATTTCTCCATTGAATTTGAGGGATAGTTTTGCAGGATACATCAGTCTGGGTTGGAAGTTGTTTTGTCTCAGAATCTGCAATATCTTGCTCCAAGCTCTTCATGATTTCATGGTTTCCGTTGAGAAGTCTGATGTGATTCTGATGGGCTTTCCTTTCTAGGTGATCTGTTTCTTTTCTCTAGCAGCTTTTAATATTGTGTTCTTTTGCTGGATATCTGGGGTCTTGACTATTATATGCCTGTGTGTGTTTTTCTTTGGGTTATGGATCATTGGGGTTCTATATGCCTCGATTAACTGAACTTCAGTATCTTTTAACTTGTTTGGGAAATTTTCTGCTATTATTTCAGCAAATATTCTTTTTATATCATTTGTGAGGTCTCCTGCTGTTTCACACACTCCTATAACTCGAATATTGTTACGTTTTGCCTCATCTTTGAGCTGTTGGATTGACTTTTCTTTTGTCTTTGATAGTATTATGGGATTCTTCCTTTCACGCTCATAAGCTGCCATGCTGTCTTCAAGTTCTGAAATTCTATCTTTGGTTTCATTTAAGTGGTTTTGCATGCTTTCAGTGTAAGTTTTCAAATCCTGGCATTCTCTTTGGACCTGTTTCATTCTTGGTAATTTGTTCCTAAATTGCTCTTGTAACGTTTCCATTTGTTTCCTATTTTCTTTAGTCTTTTGTCTATTTCTTCTCTACTTGTACAGAACTTTTCTTCCATCATTGTTTTCAGCTCGTTTTTTGTCTGAGAGATCATTGCAGGTATGTGGCTTATTTCTGTTTTAAGCTCTTTTATGGTCTGTTGGAGTTGTTTCATTTCGGATGCAATCTTTTCATAACTTGCAGGTATGTGGCTTCCTGGTTCCCCTGTATCCTCGCATTCAAAACTTGTTCTGATTGGGGTTGAGTTCTGAGAATGCGTTTTGTTCTTCTGTCTTCCCATTTTTGGGTATCAGATTCAAAATATTGAGCAATAAATTCCCCAGGCAGTTCAGCCGGCAAAGGTCTGATGCAGATGCTGCTCCAATGACTCCTTCTCTTCGGAAGAATGTCCCTTAAGCTTTCTGCTGAGAGTTCTGCTTAAAAGGCTGTTTAGATGCTGTTTTTCTACTCCCTACCGAGAGACCTGGGTGGGGTGTGTAAGACCGCTCCCCTGCCCTCCCAGGGTTCCCTGCAGGTATAGGGATGGATCTCCTCCCCCACTCGGTGATCCAGTCACGAGCGCAGATAGCTCACCAGTTTTCGGAGTCCCTGCAGGCAGGAAGGTTCCAAAGTGCCAGTTTTTTGTGCTATGCTCGCGATCTGCTGCTCACAGCCACTTCTGCTTCTTCGCACTCTCCGGGTCTGGGGGAGGGAGCGGGATGCTCCGTTCCTATGCTGCTCCTCGCGCTGCCTTGGCCACGGACTGAGGGCCTTGGCTGCGTAGCCTGCCCGATGTGCGCGAGATCTGAGACTGCCGGGCGTTGCTGCTGCTAAAAAGCCGATTTCTTATGGGAGTCGCTGGAAAGCTGTGCTGGCTCGGGAGGCGGGAGGGATCGATCTGGCTGTGCCCCCAGGGCACCCGGGCCCAGCCAAGCCCCCTCCCCGCGTGGAGCGTCTCTGGTGCCCAGTGTTTGGGGCTTTCCCGCGTCTCGCCACGGCAGTTTGGGCCGCCCTACTGCATCTCCTCCAGCAGCTCAGAGAAACACGTTCAGTTTGATCTTCCCAGCCGAGGTCCCGGCATTCATGCTCGCCAAGTCTGTCTCGAGCTGGTGGTGTTTTATCAAGGAGGATCGCTCCTTTGCTGCTCACCTGGTCGCCATCTTCCCGGAAGTCTAGCTATGCATCTTAACGTGGTTCTTAAATCTAGAAGTCTTTTGGTGGAGTTTTTGGGGTCTTCTATGTAGAGTATCATGTCATCAGCAAATAATACTAATTAAACTTCTTCCTTTCCTATCTTTATTCCTTTGATTCCTCTCTGTTGTCTAACTGCTCTGGCTAATGTCTCCAGAATTTTATTGAATAGGAGTAGTGATAGTGGACATCCAGTAATAGTGGGCCTCCTAGTCTTGTTCTTGATTTTTGACTGGAAACATTCAGTTTTTGACCAGCCATTTAGGGATTTATACTTACATGTGGACTATGGGATACCTAGACTGTCCTTTAATTTTATTGATGAGATTTTGGTTCCTAACCTTTAAATAAAGACATAGCCTGTTAAAATTCTCTCTTAATAAACTGTAGTTTTGTCCAGATGCCTGATACATGTCTCATGAGTCCTCCCCTCCACTGTGCTTCCGATGCATGTGCTCATACCAACCTCGCGGTGTTGACAGACATGTCTTACTTCCACCTCCGTTTATAGGAGGAATACCTGCCATAAACGCATATTCTTAATGATGATAAAACTTAACTCCACTGTTATAGTTTATGTCTAGATGTCCTCTGAAGCCTCGGAGGTGGGGCTCCCCGCAGGGTGACTGGACCCTGGAGGTGCTGCAGCTGAATGTGGTATGCCGAGGCGGGGCCTGGCTGGGCCACAGGGGCTGTGGGGTGCAATCTGGAGGAGTGTTCTTTTCTGTCTCCACCCTTCTCTCTCTGCTTTGGCTGCCACGATGTAAGCAGCTTTTCTCTGCCTGTTTCTGCCATACTGACTGTGAGGCAAGTTGGAACTTGAAACTTTTGAAATGTGAACTGAAATAGACTTTAAAGCACTGCTTTAAGATGCAGTTGTCCCAGTGAGGACCAATGTGATAAGATACCTATTTTGAGCTCTTACTGGTATGGCTTTTATAGGGTTAATTCTTTAACAAAGTCAAAGACAGTACAAATTCCAGGTAAATAAAGTTCCATATAATTAAATTCCAGAGAAATACCTATATAATAATGTTTATAATAACATGATGTATATAATAAAATACATGAATAAACACAAATTCCATATAAGGTTCCAAATCAACTTTTACTTTATCTGAAAAAATTAGTTATCTGTGGTACAAAAAGAGAAGTGAATAGGACCTGTGGAAGAAAGGCATGGAGACTATCACAGTCCCCAGCCTCCCACTGTTGGGGACATTGGCTTGTGTCCGGTCTCACAGGAGGAGCTGTGTGGAGGCCGCACCACCTGCTGTCCTACTGCACTGCTGTGTGCTGCTCTGTGCCTGAACCTGGAATTTGCGTGGGAGTCTCCAGGTCTCCCAGACTCAGTGTGGCCTTTGCTTGGTCTGCTGACATCTGTATGGGATGGTAGTCCCCAGCTTCAGTCAGTGCTGGAAAACAGAAGTGGGTTTAAGTTTCTCTGTACCATAAAGAGGCAGCTTTCTCAAGGCGATAAGTGCTTAAGTGTCTTAAGTCTATGAATAAAATCCAGACTGCACACTTAAAATGGTTAAGATGGTAAATTTTAAGTAATGTGTTGCACCACAATTAAAAAAAAAACCTGTGTGTTAGATTTCCATTACTGTGACAAACTGTCTGAGATAGTACACTTATAAGGAAAAATGTGTTTTCGCTCACAGTTTTACAGGTTTCTGTGCATCATTGACTGGCTTTGTTGCTGTTAGGCCTGTGGGGAGACACATCATAGAGGGACCATGTGGCTGAGCAAAACCACTCACTTCATGGTCAGGGAGCAAAAGAAGGGGGCTGGGCCCCATAATCCCCTTCAGGGTTTCCCCCAGTGCCCTAAAGACCTCCCACCCCCCACCCCCCATTTTAAAGCTTCCATATTTAGTTTTGATACCTGAGTGTCAGACTGCACTGAAAAATAGATTATTTCCAAATGTTTACCTCAAAAAACAATGGAAGTACCGTTACTGAGATGGTGCTTTATTACTATCTTTTGCTGGTGGCATCCTGGGGACCAAGTTTTTAACTGCCTTTGCCAGTGGGACATTCCAAATTCGAATGATAGCAATCCAGTTCTGAGTCCTTATAGGATATAGGTAATTACTGATTGTTTGTGTCAAGGGTGCAGAATCTCCACACAGATCATGGAAAACTGGAGACACCCAACAAGACTGGAGTCCCTGGTCTGCTCGTGGGTCACAGGTCCTCACTAAGAACAGGGCCGTGGCTACGAGTCTGAAGGTCAGTGGCCGCAACAGTCCTTGCAAGAATAACTTGGATTGTCTGTAGCATCTGAACTGAGCATGAAGACAAGATGGATTTGACCATAATTAAATTTTAAAAGCTCTGATTGCCTGGAAGCCAGGAGAGAAGACTTCAGATGTGGAGTGGCCCATGGTTAAATTTGAACCTGGAACTCACAGGCTCTATGGCCCTGGGCAAATTACCTTACTTTATGGGGTATTTATTTTCTCTCATATCTTGGGGAACAATGAGAATCCCTCCTCTGGAGAGTGACTTTGAGACTCCAGAAAGAGCACAGCAGTGGTAATTGGGCTGTGACTGTTGCCTCAACAGTGATACCTCAGTTGTTTTTTGAAGTTCATATTTGGAAATAATCCACTTTTCAGTGCAGATTGACACTCAGGTATAACTACTAACTATGGAATAAAGGTCTGAAAAGAGGAAAATAATAGTCAAGAAAATACTGTATGAATTTCATTGCCTTTCTGAAAAAACATTTACTGAATGTCTGCTGCTTTTGATGGGTGATGGCGTCACAGGCTGAGGCCTGGACTGAGTTGTGAGGCTCTGGTTGTATTAATGGCACTCAGAGAAGCACAGTGTAAGGAGGTTTCTGGGGCAGAGGCTAAAGCTGTACTGGTGGGCCTGGCTGAGGGCATGTACTGCAGTTAGCGTGCGGCTGACAGTTATTTTTTGAACGAAAGATTTTAACTGTGTCATTGAGCGCACCTTAGGAGAATCATTTGGCATTTCCAGCCCTCATCTTCCTCTGGGGTAGTGAGACTCTGATTCCTGCTCGGATTGGGGGTGGGATGGTGAAGTCTGCTGCAAGCTGGCCAGTGGCCGGCTACAAACTCAGGTTGCAAAGTGTATCAAAAGAACTTGATGGAGTTCTGTTCTGACACTGCCATCTACCAATGGCAGAAGTGATTTACATGAAGTCAGTTAATTCCTGCCTTTCTGAGTCAGTTTAGGGCTCCCTCTGTCCTTGGAGTTGCTGAGAGCAGCGCTCCAGTGTTGGCGTTGGCCCTGGCCATCTTCCCGTCCTCGCTGGTGTCTGCAGAAAGGCCCCTGCATGCCTCCCTGGCTGTTCAGCTTCTCACAGCCTCGCTCTGTGCTCACAATAGGCCACTGAGCTTGCCACCTTGCCAACTAGAGTCCTCGTTTTGGTGCTAATTTTTTCTTCATTGTTTGGTACATAAATGTCTCAAAAATTATTTGTTGAATAAATAAACTCTCCCTCTTGGGGAAGGGAGTTCAGGAAGCGATTTGTGGGAAGCCTAGGTCATTCCCCATTGCTCTAGGACTGTGGGGACTGGGAACACCATCCAGGTGTCTCACTTGGGCCACATCTTCCTTCCCTGCTGAGCCTCTGTGACCCTTGCTGCCTCCTGGGCTCAGCCACACCAAAAGGCTCAGACGTCCTGACTTTCAGATCCTCTGAGGCTGAGCAGTTTCTGTTTTCTCTTTCTGAGCCTGTCCTCGTGCATGTTCATATGTGGGAGCTGGGGCCCTTTCCCTGGCCGCTGCACCTGTTTCTTTATCTCTGTGGTTTATCTGCCACGTCTATTTCAGGCAAACCGTCCCATTTAATGAAGACATAGAATTTATGGGATCTAAATCAGGGCTCTTCAAAGGTCTGTCAATTCATGGACCCCTTAAAGTAAGCATATATTTCATGGATCCCTTTCCCAGAAAAATGCAAAGAAAACACACAGCCTCGTGAGATTATACATTATTTCTGAGGATTTGCAGCCTTTTTTGAATCTGAGGATTTTATGTCCCTGATACTATCCACTCGTCTCTATAATTATACTACTCAAGTTCCCAGGACAAAAGACTCTTTATGACAGATTAAAAGTTGCATATTACTAATATACGTATATGTATTATATATTTAATATTAGAATCATAGATATTAGAGCAAAGTAACAGGAAATAATCCTGGATGTGTTTATTTCAAAAGAACTGAGGCTCAAAGAGGAGATAATTTACCCAGGTCCCTCATTATGCTGCTGTGTAAACTACACTGTGTTTGGGTGGCTGTCTCCTGTTGCACACACTAATGAGTGTGATTTGGTCTGCACAGAACTCTACAGGCAGGAAGAATCCGCTTTGAGGTCAGACAGGTGGGACTTGACTATAACAATCTAGGTTACCTGGCCTGGCTACTTGCTCTGTGAAGTTGTAGTTTCCTTTTATGAAAGAGTTAAAACAACCTCCAATCCCATTTTTTCCTCCCTCCCTCCCTCCTTCCTTCCTTCCTTCCTTCTCATAGAAACCGAGACCCCACACGGAACCAGACCAGACCTTCTGACACGAGAGAAGTCTTTATTGGGGGAGGGCAGAGTAGCAGGCTACCTAGTGGACCAAGGTAGCCCCGAGCTGAGGAATGCGAGGGCCTTTAAGTTCTTTTTCTGGTGGGGGTGGGGTGGGGTGAGAAGATGTACCTGGGCCAGAACAACCCGAGCCCTCAGTGGCGGGGAGGGGGCGTACTGGGCAGGATAGCGGAACAGCAGGAGTTGCCCAGGTCAGAGCGACCCACCGAGCAGGTGAAATGCCAGAGCGAATGAGGACGGGGATATCTTTTGTGGCCGAGGCGATCTGAAGTGGAACAGGTAAGGGAACGAGAAAAATATTGAGAGTTAAAGTTTTCCCACGAGGGGGGTGAGGCTGGTTGCCTTGTGACTTATCACCTTCCTTCCTTCCTTCCTTCCTCCTTTCCCTCCTTCCTTCCCTCCCTCTCTTTCTCCCTCCTTTCCTTCTTTCCTGTTTTCTTCCTCCCTCCCTCCCTCCTTCCTTCCTCCCTCCTTTCCTCTTTCTCTTTCCTCCCTCCCTCCTTTCAACTGTCCATAGCCTGAGTGTAATCTACCACTGTCCACGTAAACTCTCACTGAAAGTTGAACTACCTGCACATAGTCTCTGAGGCAGAGTTTGGGGTACAGGTACGTTATGATCAGCAGCTGGGAGAGGAGGAGGGAGGCGGCCCACAGGGCCTGCTTGGCCCCCACGTGATCGGGAGTGAACATCTTGAATAGCTGGCATCCGTCTGCCTGGCATCCATCCGCCTGGCCCACTCTGTCCTGGTGAGGATGGTGAAGCTCATGCCCTGAGAAAATGAGGCTTGGAGGTTGTCTGCCAACCCTGCCTTCATATCTGAGATGCACACTGGACTCCAGGAGCCCCTGGCTGCTCACCCAGAATTCTGGGGTCTTTCTTCACTGCACAGGGGGAACCCAGAAGATGCCAGCTAGTAGACCAAGCCAGTGGGTCATTGTTTCCTCTGGCTGTTCTTGTCACTGATTAGTTTGGTCACGTGCAGTTACAACACAATCGATAGGCTAGAGAGGCAGCTGCCCAAAGGCCGTATGGCTGATGGACAGACTCACAATAATGAGAGAAAACATCCGCAATGCTGGACTTCAGATACCTGGTTATGATACTAAGCAAGGGCTCCCTGCCTGAAACACACGGAACCCGACACCAGGGCAAGATGTTTTTGAAAAAAGAAAAAGATTAATTGGCAAGTGCACAGGAAGCAAGCTCAGATCTGTTTCCTTGATTGCTTGGTAGGAAAGGAAGCCCTGACCTCCAGGCTACCTGGTACTTCCTCTTACTCTTCCATTCATAGCAATTTCTCCTTCTCCTTCGGTAACTTAGTGACGATTTATACTGTTTGGCACTGTGGACTTTCTGCTTGCCACAGTCCCTCACAAGGCGGTGAGCTCCCTGGAATCAGTGTCTGCGCCAGCACCTCTCACAGCCCCAGGGAGCAGCAGGCACTCGGTGGCGTGTGAGCATCTTACACAGGAATGTGACAGCCTACGGTAAAGAAACCTGAGTGACGAATGGTAATAGTGTTTAACAACATTTACTGCTCTGCTTTCTTTGGCAGCACACATGCTAAAACACTTATCATGAGTTAGATTAGACTGATTTTAACTTCTTATTGCTATATTTATGTATTATCCAATTTTTCTTTAATGAGAATGAATTAATTTTGTGATCAGGAAAATCTTAAAAAGGAAAGTTGACCCCTGAGGTTTTAGTAGAGTGGAGGGATTCCAGAGTCCCACCCTTTGCAGAAGGGGAGATTGGTCAGTATGGGGTGGGGCCTTGAAGGGACCTGGTTCTGGCATGGGAGCGGAGAGCAGACAGGTGCTGAGCTGCTTTTCTAGGCTGAAAGCCACTGAAAGCCACTGGGCTTTTGAGAAGAACAAACAGTGTCCAGAGGTGGCATGGCAGGGAGACTGAGCAACAGAAAAGGGAATTTGGGTCTAAATCAGCCTCTTTTTTAAAGAGTCCAAAGGTAGGGATTGCACTGCTCAATGTCTTTAACAGTGTGCATGGCAGGGAGCCCAAAGGGCATGAGTTGGATGGTGGGATGGACTCTGAAAAGAATGGAAATTACATCATAGCCTTGCTTCCGAGGGCAGAATAAGTTTTGGATGTGAAGCTTTCCCACCAATAAATGGTGTTAATAATGCCCACCTGATAGCTTTTTTATGAAGATGAAATGATATTGTGCATTTTTTCATCCTTGGTGATACAGGAGATATAAAACTCTCAACCTGCGAGATGTCAAATGTGCAGAGTTCATGGTCCCATAACGTTGAAGATTGAAGTCTTGACCCTGTGGAAGAAGTCAGGAGAGTTTTGTTGGAAATCAGGGGAAGAAGAACAGCTCCTGTCTTTCCAGGAGGGGTCCTGACTGGGCTGACAGTGAGGGTTAGGGGTAACTTCTACAGGGGTAATTGTCAGGGAGATTCATACAGCAAAGTCACAATGTGGGTACAACATGAGTCAAACAGCAATCAACCTATAGCATCACAAATATAGCTGCTTAGCTAATATTGATCCAACAGGGAAACAGGTCAGGTAGCAATGGGTACTTGCAAAGAACAAAGCCATGTTGGGACTGGGAGGGGTCCAAGAGTTCTGCTCACATACCTGGGTATCTGAGACCTAGCTAGGCTTCCTGGAGCAGGTGGTGCTAATTATGGTATAATTTCAAGTTGGTTTCTTGTTGTACCCTGGAGAGGAAGAGCAGTAGGTATGAGAAAAATAAATACAAGAGACAAGAGCTGGGTCGGGGGAGTCACCTCTTACCTGATGTGAAGAGGCCTGACTTCAATAGTAGGGGCCTTTATTCTATACTCTTGCAAAGTTAGTGTCAGGAGAGGTAATGTTGCCTAGCAACTGACTGTAATTGTCTGGGCAGGGTGCTTCTTTCAATACTGAGGTAGCTTGGTTGCTTGAGGCACTCTGGCTCTTTCCTGCCCTCACACATATGACCAATAACCAGCTCCAGCGGCTGCCAACACTGTAGGGAGGCATGTAGGCCCAACCACTATGTCCTCATCTTGAGGCCTGGCCTTCTTCAGCTGTGCCCCAAGTCAGAATTCTATGCCTTTGTTTTTGTGCAGACTTCCTTGGGGGCCCAGCCCCTCTCTGTCTGTACCTTAATTTCTATCTCTATTATTCACTTCAAGTCACCTTCCGACCTTGCAAGAAAGGTGCTGCTTCCCACCAGGCTTTCTCTTGTCAGTTACTCAGTTACTCTAGCAGCCAGGAACAAGCGCAACGGTGTCATGTCTTTATAAAAGAGGGGCTTCCCAGGCGCGGATGGCGCTGCACGGGCGCGTTATCCAGTTCAGGCTGGAATCCAGTTTGGGAGCCATTATGCTGACACACTCACTGGTCTGCATTTGCCTATCCTTTCTCCTGACCTAAATTTCCAAACCGAGCGGTTGTTTTTCTATTACCTGCCAACATCTGGTTTTTGAATGCCACTCAGCAATTATCACTGGTACTCTAATTTAGGGGAACAAAACACAGAAGAATTTCTTTAAAATTTTTCATCTATGCAAATAGGTTTCCGGAGTTGAATATCATGGCCTTGTTTCGGGCACTGATTTGTGGGTGGCCGTTGTGAAATGTCATTTCCAATAGCAGGTTGCTTTTTCCTAGAGCCTTGACCCACGAGCCAGTCCTCTGCTTCTCCTCTCAGTGAAGGAGGCAATGAAAACGCCACTTTGTGCTCTTGCGTGCTTGCTTTTGTGTGCACCTGTGGACAAATTGAAAGCCGTGGGAAAAGCAAGAGTTGGAATTTTCGAAGGGGCATTGAGGATAAGAATCATCTGAATTGTCAAGTCCGTCTTCACAGTAGAAGAAGAGCAACTGTGCGCAGCACAGAGAGAAAACTGGGGCACACAGACGAAAGGGCACAGCGTGGCTGAGTCTCGTCTTTGCTCCCTTTGATTCTTGCGTGAAAGTAGAAGAGCAGCAAGCGGGGAAAGGCAGACGTCTTCTGGCTCAGGTCGTTCTAGCTTGAGTCTGGACCAGTGTTTTTCCTCCTGCGGCCTCACTCCCACAAATAAACAGATGACTTGTAAGTGAAGATCATGTGTAAGGCCACAATGTATTCGGGTGGTCACTTCCAATATCAAACCCAGAGGAGCCCATCACACCCATCTCTGGCGCCGTGGGGAGCCTCACATCTGCCCCCTCAGCAGGGATAGAGGACCAGGACAGGAGGCGAGGACAGGGAGGGTCCCACCCAGGTCGTTCAAAGCTGGGGTGTGTTGCGGCGAGGCAGGTGGGGATGAGACAGCAGAGATCACAACAGCCAGGGAAGGAAGCTTACATGGGTCTCTAGAGTAAGTGGTTAGAGAAACTTGCACAGAAATCTCAGAAGCAGCAAGGGGCAGCAGCACCCCGGCGCTGCTCCCTGGCTGCAGAGCCTGTGATGGCTCCACCTCGAGGCGGCTGAGCGAGACGCCTGTGCTCAAAGAGCCACGATGGGGTCGGGTTTTTCTCAGGTCGCAGCCGCTGTGAAGCAACAATTCCACACCCTGAGGCTGGGGCAGCCGGGTGCAAACTGGGCGCCACGCTCTCGGCGGGCTTTCTGCGCGGTTTCCTCAGTGTAATCCAGGGGAGGCGTGAGGGCGAGAGCATCGCGGGGGCGTGCGGTCACCCTGCGACCCACCCCCCGCAGGTGGCCCGCACGCTGCGCTCGCTCGTGCTGCACGAGAGGTCTGTCCCCCGCGTCCTGCCCAGTCGTCCGGCACGCGTCACCCCGCCTCGTGTGTCTTTTGCTAACGCGACCTGCTGAGCATCTGGGCTATGGAGCGTTGACTGCTTGGGCCCGAGTCCTACACCTGCCTCACTGCCTGGCTCTGGGACCCTGGGCGAGTGATTTAACCCCTGTGTGGTACTGCTGGGGCGTCTGTCAAAAGGTGCTAACAACAGTACGTAGCTCATGGCCCGTTATTAGGAATGCAAGAGGTAACATTTACGTGACCTTAGCGTAGAGCCCGGCAGACAGTAAGCCGCGGAAGAGTTAAATAAATGCCAGCCAGTGGTGTGTGGTGGCCCTGCCAGGGCTTGGCTTGTTTGAAATACAACCGCATACACAGCGCTCTCAATACCAGCTGTCACTTCTGCAGGGGAAACGTAAGGGTCCTGCGCTACAAACCCGCGTCCGGACAGATGGAGAAGCGGGGCTCTTTTCATACCGTGCCAGAATTCAGGGCCGCGTCTTCATCAGTCATTTCCGCCTGGCCTCTGTTTCTAAGCCCTTGTGCTCCGAACTCATTTCAGATCACTGATTTGTCTGGATGATCTTGAGGGAGTGATCCTTACGTCCTCCCACGATAATCTGTTCTAATTCTTCTGGCTTGCTTTGAGTCTGCGCTGCTAAGCAACACTGAGCTCTTTCCCCTTTTTGTTCTTTTCCCTTCACTCTGTCCTGCCCGGAAGGCACCCCTCTGAAGCAGACCCAGCAGCAGACAAGGCGAATGGCAGGGAGAAGGAAAAGCCCGCCAAAGGGGGCAGAATGTCCCCCAAACCACGTGGTCCTGCGTGAGGACCAGAGGAGCTCAGGGGTGTGGGAGGCGGAGGAGGAGGGAGGTGCTTGGCTGCGCCCTCACTTTGCTGATTTGTACCTTCTCGTCCCGTCTCCTCTGCGGTCTCCTGGCCTTTTCCATGCGTGGGTTCGAAGGGAGAGGGTGCTAGGTGGCTTTACCAGTGCGGTCCTGGGACTAAACCCTAGGATTCCACAGGTAGAATGTCAACTAAAAGGCCATTTAGTGTGTCTCTCTGGAGCAGTAGCTCCCAAATATTTTGGTCTCAGGAGCCTTTTATGCTCTTAAAATTATTGACAAAAATTTTGTTTATGTGAGTTGCATCTACTGCTGTCTATCATAGCAAAAGTTAACAGTGAATAACTTTAAAGTATTTATTATTTTAAAAAACAATTCCACACCACTGGCTCATTAACGGAAATAACATTTTTATGAAAATACTTTTTTAAGGAAACAAAGACACAGAACAGTCAGTTGTTTTAGAGTTTAGTGGATCTTTTGCATGTCTGTCTTGATAGAAGGCAGGTGCATGCTCAGAGCAACTTCTCCACAAGGTTGGCTGCAGTTTATCTGATTGAAGTATATGAAAAAAAGCAACTTTAGGTAGGATGCTTGGTTGGAAAAGGAGGAATGTTTTAACCTTCTTAGAGAATTGTGGATGATCTTTGACATTAGACTAAAATTAGATATAAGCTTACTTCTTAAAGATCTGTAAGAACGAAGAATGTGAAACTTCAATGCAATTGTTGCACTATGCCATGAAAGTCCAGGCACTTTCAATTTATCTCATACACAAGCCTCAGTTTTCATGCGTAGATTACTTGGAAAATAATAGTTCCCCAGGATATGTGTTCTTCTAAATGTGGATACATTTTATCTGCATTCCCACAAAGATCACAGTAACTAACATCAACTTGAATCTTATTAGAAAAGTCTGTAAGTCTTTTTAAAATTTTTACCTGAGAAGACATAATGAGGAAGTCTGTGTTTTATTTTTAATTTTTATTAGTGCATGTTTGCAGTACCAGAGGGTTATATTCATTACGGGGTTGATCGTGTGGATGACACATCTTAATTCCTTGTTGGTCTTCTTTCCCCCTCCCTCCCTCTCCTTTCATCTCTCGGTCCCCTTCCTTTTTGCAAAAGACCCCTCTCCCTATTTCCTATTTTCTTTTGTTCTGCCCCTGATTTATATTTTTTATTGGTACTTGTTTGCACCACAGAACAATGGTGGCATCCCTCGTGGGGAGCTGGTGCCCGAGCAGAGCACATCTCAGCTCTCTTTCCGACTCCTTCCCTTCCCCTCCTCCCCTCTCTCCCCTCCCTGCATTGCTCGGTGCCCCTACCATTTGCAGAAGACCTATCTCCCTTCTTCTGATTATCTGCCTCTTATTTTGCTCTTTATTCATATTTGGGTTTCTCATATAAGAGAAATCATGAAATATTTAAGCTTTTGTGTTTATTTCATTTAACATTATGGTCTCACTGCATCTATTTTCCTACAAATAATTCATATAGCCATCTTTATGGCAGTGTAGTGTTCCACTGTGTATAAATACCACATTTTCTTTTTTTTATTTTAAAAGGAAAAGAACAAAAACATTAGCAAACAGACACAAAGTAGCACAAGAATAGTACAAAAACTGAATTACAGATAAGGTGGCAGGGGATTAACAATGATTGTTGTATTACACATTGATAACTTCAAAGTGTATGTTCAGGATAATGCATATAGACATACAAGATTGATTAAACAACTAATCATTACATTACAGAAATATGAGACAATAGTGCAATCAGATTAGCCGTCCTGCACATATACACGTACTTACATAGCTATCCCCTTCTTCCTTTTCTCCTTCCCTCCATCCCAATTGCTCTTTACTTTTGAGCAGTCTCCTTTCATACCTCCCAATTTATGTTCCCACCTTCAGGTTCTTACACGAATGATACAATACGCTGTTTGCACATGCACATCTGATTTATTTCACTTATGAGTATTGTCTCTAATTGTGACCATTTGGCTATAAAAGCCTCAAGTTTGTCTTTATAGCTGAATAATATTCCATTGTGTAAAAAGGGTACAGTTTAGATGTGCCAGTTTTTTTATCCAGTCCTCTGTGGATGGACATTTGGGTTGCTTCCACAATTTAGCTATTACAAATTGTGCTGCTATAAACATGGGTGCACATATGTCACAGTGATATGATGTTTTCAGATCTTCTGGGAAAATACCCAGAAGGGGAATAGCTGGGTTGAGTGGGACATCTAGACCTACTTTGCTGAGGAATCTCCAAACTGATCTCCACAGTGGTTTTACCAGTCTGCATTCCCACCAGCAGTGCAGAAGAGTTCCTATTTCTCCACAGCCTCGCCAGCATTTGTTATTGGACAATTTCTTGATGCTGGCCAATCTTACTGGGATGAGATGAAATTTCAATGTTGTTTTTATTTCCATTTCTCAAATGACTAAAGATGTAGAACATTTTCTCATATATTTATTTGCCCTTTGTATTTCCTTATCTGAGAAGTGTGTCTTCATCTCAGATGCCCATTTCTGGATTGGGTCTTTGAATTTGGACAAGTTCATGTTTTTTAATTCTTTGTATGCTCTAGATAGAAGGCCTTTGTCCGAGGGACAGCCAGTTAGGATTTTTTCCCAATCTGTAGGTTTTCTTTTTACTCTGCTGGTGATTTCTTTAGATGTGCAAAAACTTTTCAGCAAGATGAGGTCCCAGTTACTGATTCTTTGAAGTGTTTCCCTTGCAGTTTGATTTTTGTTCGTGAACTCTCTGCCTACTCCTATGTCTTCAAGATTTTTACCTACTTTCTCTTCCAATAGGTTTAGTGTTTCTGTTTTAATATTGAGATCTGTGATCTGTTTTGACTTGAGTGTGGTGCATGGTGATGGACTTGGGTCTATTTTCAGTTTTCGGCAAAAGGCAAGCCAATTTCTCCAGCACCATTTATTGAAGAGGCTGTCTTTCTTCCAGTGAGCTTGTTTGGCCCCTTTGCCAAAGATTAGGTGGCTGAGTGTGTTTTTCATTGTGGTTGCATCTTCCAGTCTGTTTCATTGATCCTCAGGTCTGTTTTTGAGCCAGTACCAGGTTGATTTTATTACAGTTGCTTTGTAGCATAACTTCAGGTCAGGGATTGTGATTCCACCTGACTTGTCCTTGTGGCCCAGAACTGCTTTTGCTATTCTGGGTCTTTGCTGGTTCCAGATGAATTTGAGGAATGCTTTCTCTAGATCTGTGAGGTATGCTGATGGTAGTTTAATGGGAATTACATTGAATCTGTACAACAGTTTTGGTAGTATGGCCATTTTCACAATGGTGATTCTTCCTAACCATGAGCAGGGAATGTTTTTCCATTTATTGAAATCCTCTTCAATCTCTTTTTTCAGAGTACTGTAGTTTTCATCTTTTACCTCTTTTGTTAGATTGATTCCTAAATATTTCATTTTCTTGGATGCTATTGTAAAAGGTATGGTTTCCTTAATTTCTCTCTGTTTGTTGTTTGTGTATAGGAGTGCTATTGATTTTTGGGTGTTGACTTTGTATCCAGCTACTCTTCTGAATTTGAATATCACATTTTCTTTATCTGTTGATCTCTTGATGGGCAGATAGGCTGCTTCTTAAGTTTAGTTATTATGAATTGTGCCGCTATAACCATGTGTATGCATATATCACTACTATGATGTCTTTAATGCTTTTGGGAAGGTACTGAGTCAAATGGAATTTCTATTTTTAGATTTTGAGGAATCTCCATATTGATTTCCATAGTGGTTATATTAGTTTACATTCCACAAGCAGTGAAGAAGTGTTCCTTTATCCCTGAAGCCTCACCAGCTTTTGTAATTATCTGATTTCTTGATAATAGCTATTCCTTCTGTAATGACAGGGAATCTCAGTGTTGTTTTAATTTGCATTTCTATAATGGCCAGGGATGTTGAACATTTTTTTCATGTATTTATTGACCATTGGTATCTCCTCTGCAGAAAAGTGTTTATTCATTTCAGAGGCCCATTTTTCAGATGGGTCTTTAATTTGGGGAGGGGTCTAATTTTTCTGAATTTTTTTTCCCATTTTTAAAATTTTAAAGAGAATAGTAAAAAAAAAAAAGAATAGCAAAATACATCACAGACAAAAACAAAACAAAGCAAAAACATTAAAAATGATACAGGGTTTCAAAACAAAACGCTCAGTTTCAAAAAATACATTCTAGATATTCATTGTCTGCACCATAGGGTTGTTTGCTCTGTTGATTGTTTCTGCTGTGCAGAAACTTTTAAATTTGTTATAATACCATTTATTGGTTTTTGATGCTATCACTTCTGCCATTGGGGTTCTGTTCAGAAAGAGCTTCCTCAAAACTCGTTGAAGAGTTTTTTTTTATCTTCCAGCAATGTTTTAACATTTAGTTCTTTGATCCATTTTGATTTTACTTTATTACATGGTAAGAGATCTGGATCTAGATTCCATCATCTGCATGTTTATAGCCAGCACCGTGTGGTAAAGAGACTGTGTTTCCTCCAGTGTGTGTTTTGGGCCCCTTTGTCAAAGAGCAGATGGCTGAATGTGCCTGCGGTTGTTTCTCCATCTAATCTAGTCCATCGATCCACATGTCTGTCTTCCTGCCAGCACCGTGCTGTTTTTACCGCTGTGGCTTTGTGAATTAAAACCGGGAAATCCAGAATGTGGTGTTTTCTGCCTTGCTATTGTTGCCTGGGATCACGTCATCTACAAATAATGATAGTTTGAGTTCTTTCTTTCCTGTATGTATCCCTTTTATTTCTTTCTAAAGTTTTTTGCTTTTCTGGTAGAAGTAGCCCGTTTCAGTACAATGTCACATGGTAAGCCAGATTTGCAAGTTTTGGAGGGGGCAGAAGTGAGTCATGAGGTGACACACAGAGATGACAATGACGATGATGATTTGGTCACGTGAGGCGAAGTCCCTGGGACAGTGAAATGGAGCAACAATCAACTGATTCAGACGCAGGGAATGCAGGCCTCTTTGGTTCAGATGACAAAGACAAGAGCAGCGTGAGTACATATTTGGCTAGTTGAAATTGTACAAAATGCTCATGCAACCAAGTGAAATGATCCAATGTTAGAACTGGGCCCAAAAATATAACGAGGATCTCGGCAGGGGTGAAAGCTACTGGTGGAATGGCAGCACTGCCATTCAGTGCTGGAAACTGTAACAGATGAAATGCTCCAAGCTGAAATACAAGTAATACATAATAGCTGAAATACAAGTAAAACATTCTATACACACCAAGAGCCATACTAAAAAATGTGCTTATTATGACATCTCACTAGATGAACTAAAAGCGTTTGTAAAAATATATGCCCTGGTAGATGCACAGAAGTATTATACTTTCAATTTAGAAATGTGTCCTGGAACTCTGCACCAGGTCCTCGTTCACGCAGTAACGAACCACACGATGTGGGCAGACTCCTTACTCCCATCTCTCAGACTCATCAGAACGTGACATTTGGTAACTGGTTTACATTTGCTGACTGAGCACAAGTTGACTAATGTCGGAACTGTATGCAGGAACAAAGAAGAAACTATAAATAGAATATTACAATTTCAAAACAACAAATTGTGTAGAACAGTCTTTGCGCTTCAGAGAGATACAATGTTGGCCTCATGTACGGCAAAGAAAAACAAACTGGCACTACCGATGTCAACATTGCACTGTGATGGAAACACTGACAGAGAAACCTTGACAACATTAAAGCCTGAGGGGAAAATTTTCCATAACAACAACAAGGAAGGTGGAGTAGATATTGTCGGTGAATTATGGAGCAACTATGGCGTCACTTGAAATGCAGAGTGTTGGCCAATGGTTGTGTTTTACTGGACCCTAAAGAAGTGTGGCATTAGTAGGCTGATAGTTTACAAGGAAAGTAAGTGAATAAGTACAAAATATCACAGAGAAACCTTCTTAGAGGGTTGGGGCCAGAACTCATGAAAGATAATTTACAGCACAGGAAAAACATGCTGGTTCTGCCCAGGGAACTGCGCAAGAAAACTGTGGAGCGCACTGGTGAGTGGATAGGTGAACAGGCAGGTGTCACATCACAAAGACCTACAGTGACAACAGGAATACAAGAAAGATGTCAGGAGAACAAAACCGCGTCTTATCTGTGTAAGTGACACTTGTGTGCAGAACATCCAGCTGTCGTGTGTGAAGACTGCCTTGGGTGTGATAATTAAAGATTATTTTCGCTGTAAAGTTCTACTGACATCTTCATTGTAGTTTATACAACAACTTATTTCAGTTACTTTTGAGACTTTGAAACCTAAAAAAATCGATGTTGAAAATTTTGATGCTTTCTTATGAGCATTCAGTAAGTATTAAAGATTCAGTTCTTTAGGTTTTGATATTTTTCCTCTTAAGCACTCATTGTTTAATATAATAAAACCCAAAATTATAATAATAATTCCTCAATAGAAAGGTTCTAAAGAATACATGGTATTATACAGCAACCACAGTACACCTTTAACACAAAATTGGTGTTATGCCCCAGGGGTATTAGAACTTTGGGCATTGTTCGCTTCATTATATCTTTCTACAATAACCTTGACAAATTTCTGGGGTGCTGGTTTTGTGGTCATAAATTTTTTAAGGTTCTCTTTATCATGGAATCACCTCGTTTCTCAATCAATTTTGAAAGATAGTTTTGCAACCCAGATACACAAGTCTGGATTGAAAGCTGTTTTCTTGTAGGAGTCAAAACACTTCATTCTGAGAGATCTATAATTATAATACAGAGACAAGGCAAATCACATGCAGAACCACCGTGAATATATCCTAAGTGCAACAATTACACCACCACTGGCAGCAGAAAAGAAGTCAACAATAATATCATAGAATTAACTCATTAGCTAAAGATGAATAAAATTTATTTTATTTTTTTTAATTTTAAAAGTATAAGAACAAAAACATATTAACAAACAGACACAAAGTAGCATAAAAATAGTACAATCAAATCTGAGTTACAGATAAGGTGGCAGGGAATCAACAATGGTTGTTGCATTACATATTGATAACTTCTAAGTGTATATTCAGGAAAACAGATATAGACATGCAAATTTGATCAAACCATTAATCATCAACTATTCCTTACAATAAAGTGACTTAAGTCAGTAGTACAACTTCTTTTTAAAGTGTGAAAGCAAAAAGAACTACATCAACTACAACAGAAAAAGGAAGAGAAAAAAAAAAAACCCGAAAAGCATTAACAAAGAGACACAAAGTCGCTCAATAAACTTATAATCATAATTGAATTATAGACAAAGCAACAGAAAATCAACAATAGTTGTTGCATTTCATATTGATATCTTCAAAATGTATGCGCAGGAGAACACATATAGACATACAAGATTGATCAAACAACCAGTCATCAACTATTCCTTACCATTAAGTGACGTAAGACAATAGTAGAACCATGTTAGCCCTCCTGCACATATGTATATACATACATACATACATACATACATACATACATTTTTGCCTCTTTCTTTTCTCCTTTCCCTCGTCCCATCTGTTCTTTATTTTTGAACAGGTTTCCTTCATGTCTCTTAGTTTATGTTCCCCCCCTCAGGTTCTTACACCAGTGACACAATACCTTGCCTGCACATGTACCTCTGATTTATTTCACTTATGAGTATGGTGTCCATTTGTGACCATTTGCTTATGAAGGCCCCAAATCTGTCCCTCTTTATAGCTGAATAATATTCCATTATATAAAAATGCCACAGTTTTTTTAATCCAGTCTTCTGTGGATGGACATTTGGGTTGCTTCCACAATTTAGCTATTACAAATTGCGCTGCTATAAACATGGGTGCACATATATCAGAGTGATATGATGCTTTCAGATCTTCTGGGAAAATACCCAGAAGGGGAATAGCTGGTTTGAATGGAACCTCTAGACCTAGTTTGCTGAGAAATCTCCAGACTGCTCTCCACAGTGGTTGCACCAGTCTGCATTCCCACCAGCAGGGTAATAGAGTCCCTATTTCTCCACAGCCTCGCCAGCATCTGTTATTGGATGACTTTTTCATACTGGCCAGTCTTACTGGGGTGAGATGAAATCTCGATGTTGTTTTTATTTGCATTTCTCGAATGACTAAGGATGTGGAACATTTTCTCATATATTTATTTGCTTTTTGTATTTCTTTATCTGAGAAGTGTGTATTCATCTCAGATGCCCATTTCTGGATTGGGTCTTTGAATTTGGACAGGTACATGCTTTTTAATTCTTTGTATGTTCTAGATAGAAGACCTTTGTCTGAGGGACAGCCAGCTAGGATTTTTTCCCAATTTGTGGGTTTTCTTTTTACTTTGCTGGTGATTTCTTTAGAGGTACAAAAACTTTTCAATAGGATGAAGTCCCAGTTATTGATTCCTTGAAGTGTTTCCCTTGCAGTTTCATTTTTGTTCATGAACTCTCTGCCTACTCCTATGTCTTCAAGATTTTTACCTATTTTCTCTTCCAATAGATTTAGAGTTTCTGTTTTAATGTTGAGATCTGTGATCCATTTTGACCTGAGTTTGGTGCATGGTGATAGACTTGGGTCCATTTTCAGTTTTCAGCAAGAGGCAAGCCGGTTTTTCCAGCACCACTTATTAAACAGGTCACCCTTTTTCCAGTGAGTTTGGTTGGCTTTGGTTGGCCCCTTTGTCAAATATTAGGTGGCTGAGTGTGTTTTTCATTGTGGTTGCATCTTCCAGTTTGTTCCATTGATCCTCAGGTCTGTTTTTTAGCCAGTACCAAGGTGATTTTATTACAGTAGCTTTGTAGTATAATTTCAGTCAGGGATTGTGATTCCACCTGACTTGTCCTTGTTGCCCAGGATTGCTTTTGCTATTCTGGGTGCCTTCTGGTTCCAGATGAATTTAAGGCATATTTTCTCTAGATCTGTGAGGTATGCTAATGGTAGTTTAATGGGAATTGCATGGAATCTGTACAACAGTTTTGGTAGTATGGCCATTTTCACAATGTCGGTTTTTCCTAACCATGAGCAGGGTATGTTTTTCTATTTATTGAAATCCTCTTCGATCTCTTTTTTCAGAGTACTGTAGTTTTCACTGAATAAATCTTTCACATTCTTTGTTAGATTGATTCCTAAGTATTTCAATCTCTTGGATGCTATTGTAAAAGGTATGGTTTCCTCAATTTCTCTCTCAGTCAGTTTGTTGTTCGTGTATAGGAATGCTATTGATTTTTGGGTGTTGACTTTGTATCTGGCTACGCTGCTGAATTTGTCAATTAATTCCAGGAGTTTTCTTGTGGAGTTTTTGGGGTCCTCCATGTATAGCATCATGTCATCTGCAAATAGTGGTAGTTTGACTTCTTCCTTTCCTATCCTTATTCCTTTTATTTCTCTCTCTTGTCTAATTGCTCTGGCTAATGCTTCCAGGACTATGTTGAATAGGAGTGGTGACAATGGACATCCTTGTCTTGTTCCTGACTTTAAAGTGAAAGTTTTCAGTTTGTGTCTATTTAGTATGATGTTGGCTGTTGGTTTGTCATAGATGGCTTTGATCAAATTGAGGTAGAGGCCATCTATTCCTATTTTTTCTAAAGTTTTTAACATGAATGCATATTGGACTTTATCAAAGCCTTTTCTGCATCTATTGAGATGATCATGTCGTTTTTGACTTTGGCTGTATTGATATGATGTATTACATTAATTGATTTGTGAATATTGAACCATCCCTGCATTCCTGGGATGAATCCTACCTGGTCATGGTGTATAATTTTCCTTATGATTTGCTGTATTCTATTTGCTAGTATTTTGTTGAGTATCTTTGCATCTATGTTCATTAGAGAGATTGGCCTATAGTTCTCTTTCTTGGTTGGGTCCTTTTCTGGTTTTGGTATCAGTATGATACTTGCCTCCAGAAATGTGTTAGGGAGAGTTGCTTCCTTTTTGACTTCATTGAAGAGTTTGAGGAGTGTTGGCATTAAATCTTCTCTGAATGTTTTATAGAATTCTGCTGTGAATCCGTCAGGGCCTGGGCTTTTCTTTGTTGGTAAGTTTTTAATGACATCTTCAATCTCATTAATTGATATGGGGTTGTTCAGGATTTTTGAGTCTTCCTGATTCAATTTTGGTAATTTGTACCTTTCTAGGAATCTGTCCATTTCTTCTGTATTTTCTATCCTATGGGCGTAAATATTTTCAAAGTAGGTATTAATGATCTTTTGGATTTCTGTGGGATCTGTGGTGATTTTATCGTTTTCATTCCTTATTGCATGAATTCGAGTTCCTTCCCTTCTTTTTTTTGATAAGGTTCGCTAGGGGTTTATCAATTTTATTTATTCTTTCAAAAAACCAACTCTTTGATTCACTTATTTTTTTGTAGGGTTTTCTTCATCTGAATTGCATTAATTTCTGCCCTGAGTTTTATAATCTCCTCCCTTCTTTGGGCTTTTGGTGTGGCTTGTTGCTCTTTTTCTAAGAGTTTGAGGTATACATTAGGCTATTTATTTGCTGTCTTTCTGTTTTCTTTATATATGTGTTCATTGCTATAAATTTCCCTCTGAGGACTGCTTTCACTACATCCCACAGATTCCGGTATGTTGTACTTGCATTTTCATTTGTTTGTAGGTATTTTTTAATTTCTTCTTTAACTTCTTGTGTGACCTATTGGTTATTCAGGAGGTTGTTGTCTAATTTCCAAGTGTTTATGCAGTTTTTGGAGTTCTCTTTGTCATTAATTTCTAGTTTCATTGCACTGTGGTCAGATAATATGCGTGGAATAACTTCAATTCTTGTACATTTAGGTAGATATGCTCTATGGGCTAGAATGTGGTCAATTTTAGAGAAAGACCCATGTGCAGCTGAAAAAAATGTGTATCCTTATGTACAAAGGCCTTCTCTCTAAGGTGAGTTCTTTCATTACAATCATAGTAGGATTTTCCCCATTGAACATATTCATAGGGTTTTCTTCAGTCTTTGTCCTTGAATCCTTCTGAAAGGACTGAAAATCACCGCAGGATCTTCCATGTTTATTACATGTATAGAGCTTCTCTTTTGATCCGAAATACCCAGATGTCTTCAGTTCAATGTGAGCTCTGACAGGCATATTTAGCGATATATGCCCAATGAGGGGCTTTCTGCAAGCAAGGCCTTCAGGTGGTTTTAAACCAGCTTGCTTCATGTCGACATTAGCAACTGGAGTCCAAAGGAATATTTCTTCATATTGATTCCAACCTTTATCTTGATAGCATTTCTCAAGTTCTTCATTTCTTAGATTGCTCCAGAAATTTTTGTACTCTTCAGCTTCCTGGTTATCCCAGGGTCTTCCTATGGCAGCCATGTTCCTAACAGTTTCCCTCATCACATCTCTGTACAGCATCTTTTGGGATGGATTCAGCAAGTCCCACTCCTCCATGGTGAAGTGCACAGCCACATCCTCAAAAGTCACTTCCTCCTGTCATCTCAACAGTCAAGGAGGTGAAACAGTAGCAAAAGTTCTCCCCAGCCTGGGCACCTTAACAAGACCAAGTCTCAAAAATTTTTTTGAAATGAGTTAGGAGAGGTGTGGCTTGAAGCAAAATTCCTGACTTCAGTCGCATCGCGAGGCTTCAGGGTCTCTAGAGTCCTTCCCACGCAGCGTGCAGCCAAGCGAAGTCACTGAAGGTGGCCTGGCAAGTTGAAGGAGTCTCAGCAGTGTGTTCAGTACACACACTTCCTCGCCATGACCAAGATGAATAAAATTTAAAGATTATACTAATTAGATAGAGGGCTAGGGAATGGTAGAATAAAAGAAGCAAAATTTGAAAAATAAAGAAAAGAAGATGAGTAGGGGGACAGAAAGGTGAGATAAGGGACCCTAAAAGGCAGTAAAAGGAAATTAATAGAATGAGGTAAAAGGAAGAGAAAACAACATATAACAAAAAAGAAAAAGAAAGAGAGTAAAAATAATGGAAAAAAGTCAAGAAGACAAAACATAGTAGCCCCTAAAACCAATAAGTAAAACTGGGTCCTAAAGAAGTTCTATGTTTTGTACTCTTCATGCAGGTCATGGCAGCAGATTAAATTTTTCTACAGTTCTAATTTTTGTCTGAAAGCTCAAATTTTATATCTACGGCAAATATTGACAGTTTTCAAGTCGAACTGTATCCCTGAGTGGATGGAGAGAGCAGTGCACAGGTCATGCTGCTGCAGGGAGGAGCTGCAACACCCCCATGGCGCACCGCCCGCGTGCACTCTACTTCCTAACAGTCACGCAGAGCGTTTAAAAATGCAAGGCTGAGGTGGTATAGGACTGTTTCTACTGTTCATCCATGAGGTGAGATGGCTCAATGACAGTGGCCTTTTAGTTTTCTGCTGTGAGTGCTTGGTCACGACCAGAGTGTGTAGTAGAGTATGTTCACATTCTACTTCAAAAATATCGCCCATTTGTTTTTCAGAATAGATATTTCTACCAGCAAAGTAGGAATTCTGAGGTCCTGAAATCCTCCTTAAATTTAGATCAGAAACATGTCTCTTAAATTTGTGCCATTCTATTGAGCATAATGAAGAATAAATTTGGTACTTATTTTTTATTGCTAAAAATTTTAAAACATCATTGAAATACGTGAAGGAAGAGTTCCATAAATGGAGATGCAGGTTAATTACCTAATTATGTCTTTATGTAGGTATGAGCTCATGAAGTACCAGAGCTTCTTACAGAGGCTAGTATTTAACCTCCATAGGAATTCTGAGTTAGTCACCACCTTTGCTTTCATTTCACACCTAACAATTTAGGCTTTCCAGTGACCTCATTTGGGGTCACTGGAAGCCAATAATATGCCCCCCCGGCCCTGCCCCCCCATGCTATGCCTAAGGGGCCACCAGGTGGGAGTTTTGAAAGAAGAGGAGATACAAGGACCAGAAATCTCAATTTTGTAAAATGTAAGGCTGTCATGTAATTGAATGTTAGCTGAGATTTTCTTTGTATAAGGGCTTCTACATTGCTATAAATCATTTGATTTAAGTCCATAGCATTTTATATTACACTTCATAAAGAAGACTGATTTGTTCCAGAATAAGTGCCAGTGATACATAATCTCACACTACTTCCAGCTGTGTTCTTGATACCTCAGTAGAAGAAATTGGAAGTAGTGTGCTGTGCTTTGGCTGGGTGAGCATTCCTCATAAAATGTGGGCGAATCACTCAGGTACGCTACCAGCAGGCTGGTGTTGAGGCCACAGGATAGAGGGGCTCACAGATCCTATTAAAATGCCAGAATCACATGCTTTCTCAATCAGTGGAAATGACAATTAAAAGCAAGGAAAAAGAGAACTGTGGGTTAGCATAGGTGGGGTGAGACAGAAGAGCACCTCTGAGTCTGGGGTACTCAGGGACCATGGCACCTGAGACCCGAATGCCTGTCAACACTGGGGGCAGGGGAGGGTCTCATGCCTATTTAGTAAATTCCATATATCTAGCACCTCTTTTAAATTATACTATGAATATCTGGTACACAAGTGGCTCAGGAATATTAGGTATATTTTGTTCTATCTATGCTAACTAGTCTACTTATAGACTACTTATGCTTAACATGTCTTGTGAATTGTTTATGTTTTTCTTACTAATTTCTTTCCATTTAAAATATCTTCAAAGGTTTGTCTGTGTTTGACAAACTATAAATTCACTCATTTGATAGAACTCAATACCTTCCAAGCAAATCTATGTTATAGTTTGGAAAATGGTTATTTCAGGAATTGTTCTTTCTGTCTTTTTAAATCCAAAGTAATTTATTTGTGCAATTAAGGTAGTTGTCAGCTATAGCTAAGAATTAACCACTTATAGAATTTATATTAGCATACTGAACATTTTGGTCATTTAGACAGGAAGGTAGCTTTTTGTCATGTGTGGTTGTTGGGTACTAGAACTATGGATGGCCTAATTGGGGATGTATCAAAAATGTGAAATAATAGGATTTTCAGAGAGTTAATATAAATAAATGTAAAATATCTTC
The DNA here is from genome assembly GCA_004027595.1 of Dinomys branickii. NCBI lineage: Eukaryota > Metazoa > Chordata > Mammalia > Rodentia > Dinomyidae > Dinomys > Dinomys branickii. The sequence continues at coordinate 295 of PVLD010023734.1, read as the reverse complement.
TTAATCATTTACATACTGATTACATGCTGAAATAATATTTTGATTATATGATTATTTAAAATATAATGCTAACATAATTTCAGTTGTTTCTTTGTGTTTTTTTTATTTTAGAAACATAAAAGTACAAAAACATATTGACAAACAGACACCCATTATCATAGAAAATAGTACAATCACAACTAATCTATAGACAAGGTGATATGGTCTCAACAGTAGTTGTTGCTTTATCCATTGATATCTTCGAATTGTAGATGTATGGACCCATATACAGACATACAAATTTAGTCAGACAGTT
>PVLD010023733.1:0-26863 GCA_004027595.1 Dinomys branickii | reverse complement strand
AATTTGCATGTCTGTATATGGGTCCATACATCTACAATTCGAAGATATCAATGGATAAAGCAACAACTACTGTTGAGACCATATCACCTTGTCTATAGATTAGTTGTGATTGTACTATTTTCTATGATAATGGGTGTCTGTTTGTCAATATGTTTTTGTACTTTTATGTTTCTAAAATAATAAAAAAAAAAAAAATAAAATAAAATACAAGGATGATCTTTGTACTGGGTGTGATGTGAATTCGTGTAGGCACTGCATGCACTGAGACCCTGTTCTGACTCAGAAATTTGATCAGAGACCAAGGTGAATTGATGAAGTTCCCTTCACTGCTTCCTCCACCTGCAAGGAAGCTGTGGGGCCATGGACAGCAATGATGCTTCCTTCTCCTCTTCCTCTTCTCAGGCAGCCAAAAACTCCTGAGCTACCATGGCAGCTACTGAGGAAACCAGTGCAGAAAACACCCCAATTTCTCTGCAGAAGTATGTTTTGGTTAGAACATGGCAGTTAGCCAGCTGGTGTCCTCAGGAAAAACTTCCCTTTCTGTATAGAGTGGGTTTTAGGATCACTTAATAACCTATAAAATTAGATAGCTGCTTTTCTTGTTATACCTGTGGAGCTTGGACATCAAACCCAGGGCCTTGACACTGACCTACAGCCCCAGTCCTATTTCTGGGGGTGGGGTCACACTGAGTCTCTAAATTGCCCAGGCTAGGCTATACCTTGGGATTCTCCTGCTTCACCTCACATAATGCTGGGGTTACACATGTGCACCATCATGTCCTGGCATTCTTGAATTCAGTGAAATTCAAGCTTTGCTTTATTATAGGACTATTAAGTGCCAGGAACTTGTCAAGCTTGGCATGACTTCTTGCTTTTCCACAGTGAGAAACAGGTTCACAAAGGTTAAATAGCTGCCCAGGAATTCGCCTACTAAAACAGCTAAACCAGGACCCGAAACCAGCAGTGGAGACTTAAAGCACATGCTCAGCAGGTTTCCTGTGAGCTGTGGAAGCCAGCACAGTGGCTGCCTGCCTTGCTAGAGCGCTACTGTCATTTGGATATTGAGGAAAAGTTTAGATGTTAAAAGGAAAACTGAAAAAAGGAGCTAATACTACCATATTTCATCATATCACTCTTTTAGATTTAAAAATTATTATTTTAAGTGAAGCTATTTATGAGATACTGTACTCTCAATACATGCACACAGTGTAAATGGTCCAATCAGGGTAATCAGTGCTGCTGTTTCCTATTACTGCTTTGTGTTTGCAGCCTTCAAACTCTTTTAGCTATTCGTAACATGCACGAGATGTGATTGAAAAATTGAACATCTCCCCTCTCACTGAACACCCCCCTCATTCCTGCCTCTTTTTCAGCACTTCCGGAAGCCCTCTCCTGCCTCTTTCTCAGCACTTCCGGAAGCCCTCCTTTGTGATTGGCTGTAGCTGTGCTCTCATGGCCGCCTGTGTCCTGCACCCTTTCAAGGCATTTACCTTCGTGGTCATTTTCACTAGCAGGCAGAGCTAAAGTTGCACAGTGTCAGACCCTGTGAGTAAAGAGGGTGAGGACACAGCACGGCACTCTCACGAGCCTGCCCTCCCACCGGTGGCATCTGGCAGCGGCAGCATTCACTATATTTTTGATCCTATCTTATAAAGACACTCATGAAAGAGGACTTCCAGATCTGCTTCAGAGAATGGGATAGGTGCATTTGAAGTGAGGGGTATTTTGAGGGAGATTAGGAAAGCCTTTAGCTTTAATAATTCAACAAAATTTAAATATTCATTGTATACTGCAACTGGATAATAGGCTGTCATATCATGGTCTTTGGACACAATATGATCCCTGTACCTTGAATCCTGGATAAATATTTAATGAACTAATTACAAAGTGATCTCTGAGTGTGGCTCAATACATGTACATCAGGCAAGAAGAGGTGGCTCTGAAATCCTGTTTATAATTCAGCAAGTTTGTGCAATCCAGAGATGTCAGCCTGAGAATGATGCTAAGTGTAAACCTTCAGCTGTTCACATCTTGTCTCGGCTGTCGGGACCCGTGTGTGCTCTGCCAATGGAGCCCTTGCAGATAGTAACATCTCAGTTATCTACAAGAGCTAATAAAAGCACCACCTACACCCATATATTCATCCCATTTCCCCCCAACGATACATATTGGGAATTTACTGTGTGACAGGTACAATTCTACAGACCAGGGACCCCTTAGTGAGCACAACTCAAAGTCCAAGTATTTGGGGAAATTGCACTCTTGTGTTGGGAAGCAGATGCTAACACATATATTATGCATATAATGAGAACAACTGTGCTATACAATTTCATAGAGGGTGACATGTTAAATGCCTTCTGTAAGCAGTCTTTTACACAGTCTTTACTGTCTTCCACTGATTTGGAGGCACTGAAAATTTTATAGAAATATTGGCATTTTTTTAAAATTAAAAAATTTTAGTACTGTTCACACCAATTAGTATACTCTAGAAAATATTAGGAAAACAGGTATTTTTGGGACAAAGCCTGCCCCCAGGACTTGGTTTCACCCCACTTGAATATCGTAGCAGCTCTATAAAGTAGGCCCTCTTACTATCTTCCTTTCCCAGAGGAGGCAGTGAGGTGGAAGAGTTAAACAGTTCACTCAGAGTTAATCTAGGAAGTCCGACCCCGGAGCCGGGACAATGCACCACAGCACTGGCACTGACACATGTGCCTGTGTCGCTCAACAAGGGATGGGGCATCGTCCAGGTGCAGCACATGGCTGCATAAACTGCACACAGCACGAGCATGGGAGGGAGGAACGTGCCCGTGTCCTGGGGTGCTGCAGCCCTGTGGCTCTGTTATCACAACAGTGCCGGCCCGGAATGTGTTTTAATTTAAATCAGCTTTGTCAGCTTGATAAAAAGAAGACAATGGAGAAAAGTCCCCCATTCCAACATTAGATAAAATCTACTTACTCATCCATAATTGAAACCACGAAGACATGTATTTCAGAGACATGTGCTTGTGCTGACTATATACCTCTATATCCATGTTTAGATGGGTCATTCAAAGCAAAGAAGATGTGAGAACCCTAGAAGAATCGGCACTTCTTTATACAAAATGTGTTTCTGTCTCCACACCTCTCTGTTTAACCTGGAGCTCTTGTCTCAGCTGGCTGCTTCCCCTTCCCATCTGCTTGTGCTGGCACAGGGTCTACGCTCCTAGTTCAGCTAGGCAGCTGAGGCTGCAGTTGTAAGTAAAGACCCACCAGCCAAGTGAAAGAAATGAGGGAGGGAAAAAAAAACCCAGAAAACCCTTCCCTGGGCCCCTTCTGATGAGCAGCGATCAAATGAGACTCCAGAGAGCACCCCTGCCCAGAGCAGCTTTGCTGATGACCCCCAAGGGCATTGCTTCCTTGTTCTAAACCTGTGTCAAAACAGAATTCCGTTGAGGGAGGATTGGAAGCTTCATCTTCCAGTCAAGTAAGCGGGCAGCCTGAAGTTCCATGGAGCAGATCTGGGCTTGAGCAGACAGAGCCGCAGAGTGCCCGAGGTGAGTGTGGGACCAGTGCATATCAGGTGGATGGGGATAGCTTTGGACTGAGAGGGGGCTATTAAAATGAGGCTGCCTGAAGGAAAACAGTGTACTTCAGACTCGGGAAAACTATTTCCATGCTTGGAAAATAAGGTTTAATATGTGGGCTGTTGTTCTACTTCAGGTTCCCTTTGCACCACACACGCAGCCAGGTTTGGCCAGATTTCGGGAAAGGTCCTCACCATGGCCACTGTCCAGCGTCATCCCGGGTCCAACTGGAAAGAGGGCATCTTTTCTCGCCTGCCTTCTGCTCACTTGAACTCAGCCATGTATTGTTTCTCTCTCTCACTCTGTTTTTCTCTTTCTGTCCTCTGGAGAAGCAGGTTTAGGAAAATCTAGCTCCGTACATTGCAAGAGCTCCCTTCCCAGGCCAGCTGTCAGCCAGGGCACTTGTTTTAAATGGTGTCAACACTCTGTATCTCGCAGGTGAGGAAAGCCCTTTAGAATTATTTAACCCCAGCCCTTTTATCAAGATTTACTTTGGCTTCAACCCTGAAAATTCCTCCAGGTCATTGCATGGCTACAAAACCAAACGGAACCAAAACAAAGCAAAATGAAAAATCTGAAAATACAAATTATGAAGAAAGATATTTTTCAGTAAGAATGTGAACTTTGCAAAAAAAAAAAAAAAGATGAAGATCCAGTGGCAAACAGTCACAGCGTTAGGTGCCCTGAGGAAAGTACTTCCAAGCGACACCGAAGCTCATGGGTGACATCACGGTTTGTCTCTCCCGTGTTTTTTTTTTTTTTTTTTTTTTTTGTGGCACCGGGGATCAAACTCAGAACCTTATACTTGCTAGGCAGGCACTTATTCCACTGAGCTATGTCCCCAGCCCACTCCCGTGTTTTGATGGAGGCTGGAGGCACCTTGTTCTGTCTGTGCCCATATCTGAACTTTCTATGAGATCTCATGTGGCCCTTCACAAGAACCCTACTATCTCTCCTCTCTCCAGCTGAAATCCTTCGACCGACAGCATCAGGCCTTGAGAACAACATTTGAAGCACTGGCCCCGGGAGAGGAGTTACTTGCATGCTATTCTGTCTTCCCTGCAGGAAAAGTCAGGAGAGGATTTGTTTGCTCTCAACCAGCCCAGTGCCAGGCACAGAGTGCTTGCTGGGTACAGGATGGACAGATGGAACAAAAGGAGGGGAAGCCCATTGCCTTGCTGGAACCTGAGTTCCGGTGGATACTCCAAGACGCAAGGAGAGAAGCATGAGGCCTTTGGGATGTGGGAGACTCCATCCATGAGGGTGTGAGGTGAGACTGGGTCAGGGTTAGAAGAAACAGGAATTTGGCTCTGGAAGCCCCTTTCTCAGGTGTGAGAATTCCAAGTAACTGGGTCCCACCTTCGAATGCACCTTGTTTGGGGTGTGGCCACCAATAACCTAAGCAAAGGCCAAAGACAGAGTCAGTCAGAAATGGTGTCCAAGGCCTTCTTCCCACAGCACCTCCTCCTTCATCCCTCCACATTGTTCCTTCCATGGTCCAAATCCGACCATGTCCCTTCCCTGCACAAATGGCCTCTACTTCCTTCCAGACAAAACCCAGAATCCTGGCCTGGCAGGTAATGCCCTGCAGGCCTTCCTGGAGGGCTCTGGCCACGCCCCCTGCTTCTGCAGCTCCCTCAAAGCCTTTGTATGCTCCGGAACTTTGCAGAAACAACCACAAGGGTACAGGACATTTAAGATGGCCCCTGCATGTTCCCCTAGTGCTTATTTTTGTTTTTAGACTGCAGGCTGTAGGAGGCCAGACCCCACCGTATACAACTTTCTATTCTCTGCTGAAGAAGCAGACAGCAAACCCAGTGGAAAGAAACGCCCCCTGGGAACATGAACAACAGATCTCCTTGGACTGCAGGAACCCACTTCTGTCTTAGAAATCTGTCTAGCAGTATTTAAAAATTATTATTTAGACTCAGAGGAGGAGGAAGGGAATCCAAGGAGGAGAGGACAGAGGGGTAAAGAGACTGAACATGAACATGAGATGCACGTACCAATTCTCCGACACGGACACCACTATTCTGTATCACAAACACACACTAAGTAAAATAAATGTATGGGAGAGTCTTTCACAAAGAACATTACATAGGGCCTGATCCAAATCTCTGTTATAGGTGCTAAACAATTGAGGAAACAGGACAAATACAACTTGTGGATACAGATGGGTTTCTGTGAGACTAGCACAGTATTCACACTGCAAATATGTACCAGGAAAACAGTGCTTTGGCTGTGTGTGGCAGGTGTTGCCCCTTCAAGGAGTCACACTGCTGAACCTCAGACATGGTGATGTAGAAGAGCCACCTCTGCAGTACACAGCCGGTGCCCTGGCCACATATGTGGGGCTCTGGTGGTTACGGAGAAAGCCAGGGGCTCCTCAACTGAAGCCTTCCTTTTGGAGTAAAGTGGCTCCATCATGGAAAAACATTTCCAAGGAGACCCTTTTACAATAGCTGCCTCTGACTTTGAACTTGGTGTTTGGTTTCCTACTGGATGCCTCATTAGAAAAACAGCACTACGGAGTGGCAGAGGCAGTATCACTAAGAGTATTATTATTTTGGTACCAGGAATCGAACTCATGACCTCAGGCTTGCCAGGCCAGTGCTCCTGCTGCTGAGCTATATCCCTGGCCCCGGCAATATCATTATTAACATCTGTATTTTTACAATTATTTAGAAACAAAGTCCCAAACCAAAAGAGTTGATCCTAGGAAGTGGAAAGTGGCCCTTGTGAACTGTATGTTTGTGACGCCCTGGAGAGAGGGGCCGCTTTTGTAGGGAGTACACTCCCTGAGCCCTCAGCTCTGGGCTGGAGGGAGAAATGTCCTTCTTGACCTCCCTCTGGTGAGAATTTCCTTTGGCTGCCTTCACATTTCCACAAGAGTTGAGGGGATGCACTCTTCGTGTGTTTGAAGTTTTGACCTTTATTAGTGCATTTGCAGTACGTAGCGAGTGGCATTCCTCACAGAGCTGCTCCAGTGCAGAGCGCGTCTTCATTCTTGCCTCAGCCCTGCCTTTTCTTCCCCTCCCCCAGCTCTTGCTTCCCCTTCCCGTTTGCAAAGGGTCTCTCTCCTGTCCTTTAATTTATTTCTACTTTAGGTTTCTTGGATCAGAGAAGCCATGGGGAATTTAAGCTCGTGTCTGATGTTTTTCCCTTAGCATTCCGGTCTCAAGGGAGGGAATGCATGCTTAAGCACAACATTTATGTTAAATGGGAGTGAACCCCTTAAGTAACACACATCTGTGAAGGATAACGCGGTAGGTCAGTGTTCTTGTTCAGGCTGCTCCTGCGACCATGGCCACCCAGGGCATGAGCACCACCCGCTGCCCGGCACGGGCTATGAGGTTCTGGAGATGGTCTAAGACAGGCTGGAGACTGTGATCAAGCACGTGGCCCCAGGCCTGCTGATGTCTGCCAACCCTGGGGCAATGCCAGCTGGGCTCCCGGATAACATAACCCTTCAGAAACAGAATTTTATTTATTCTTTGGGGTCTTTAAGCCCAGGGACAAGCCAAACCCAGTGCAGGCCTCTAAGGATACCCTTGTAAAATAAGTCTCTGGACTTCACTGTCACCCTAAAAACATGGTCTCTGGAGCTGGGCTGTAACAGCCTCCATCATGGTTGATCTTGGAATTGCCACTGGGGGGTCTGCGTGATGGTTAAGGGATCTATTCATATCAGAGAAAATGCTTGTGTCCTTTCACACTTCAACCATTCAGTGAATCAGCATAAAAGAACAAGCAGGTCTCATAATTAGGGAAGAGCTATCAAGACAAACTTTTTTTTTTTTGGTGTTTTTTGAGACGGGATTTCACTATGCAGTTCAGGCTAGACTTGAACTCACTTTTTAGCCCAGGCTGGCCTCAAACCCAGGGCAATCCTGCCTCAGCCTCTTGAGTGCTGGGATTATAGGTATGCACGAGCAGGCCTGGCCTTATGAATCAGTGTCTGAAGAATAATCAGATCTCATAATTAGGGCAAAGCTGTCAAGACTAGATATTTTGTTTTTGTTTTTTAACAAAAGAATATAAATTTTAGACTTCTTAATAGTGGACTAAAACACTTTCCATTTCTTAAGAGGCTTTCTAATTTAATTTTTCAAAATATATTTTGGCTCAGGAGACTTCTCAGGTCAAGGCCAAATTTGAGTACAACCTGGGCAAATTGGCAAGACCTTGTCTCAACATAGAAAAAGAAAAAGGGCTGGGGATACAGCTCAGTGGGAAAGCCCCAAGCCCAACCCTCAGTATCATGAAACAAAATTTTAAAAAAGGCTGTCAAATAGTGTTGGGTGAGAAAAATGTAAAAATGATGAAAATTGAGAAGGAGATTGTATTTTCATTTAGATTGTTTTGCAGTTCCACATCTAAAGAAACTGAAACTACAATTTATAGATAACATACTAAGAAAGTGGCTTATGTAGAAAGACACTTGGAATGCCAAATAGTAGATTTAAAAAAAAAATACTTGTTCCTTGATAAGAAAGTTAGCAAGTAAATAAACATTTGTATTCTTAAAACTAAATGTTTTAATTTTTTATTTTTATGAGACATGCTCTTACTATGTAGTCCAGGCTGGCCTTAAACTCACTATGGAGCCCAGGCTGGCCTCCAACTCACAGTGATCCTCCTGCCTCAGCCTTCTGAGTACAGGCATTATAGGTATGTGCCACCGTGCCTGGTTAAAACTAAATGTTTTATGGAAATATTTTTAAAGATATCTGTAACCTTTTGAATATTTGACTACCTGTATAATTAAATGGAACACTTAAGGGAGTTGTTACTATGTGTCTCAACATTAAAAAACATGTAACATATTCAAAAAGCGCCCCCTTCTTGTGTGACAGTATGTCCTCATTGATAAGAGTTTGGGATTCATGATGTCCTTATCTTTAGAGCTGGACTGGAGGAGAAACTCACTGCCTGGACTTGGAGGACACAGAGGGGAGCAGGGAACCCCTCACCCCAAGCAGTAGTTACTCATGTCAGACTGTAACTGACCAGCACAGGGGAGAGTGGAGACCGGAAGGACAGACTCCTACTGGAAGACTCGAGCGTCTAGGGCCCATAAGAGGAGACCAGAGTTTCAGAACTGTCCAGAACTATTTTTATTGGCAAATAGTTATTGTGTCTGTTTATGGAGTCCAGTGTGATGTTTTGATCTATGCATATGTTACAGGAAAATCTGATGGGGCTAATTAACAGCTCTATCGCCTTACCCATTTATCATTGAGCTATTTCTTAAATTTTGATGAGTCCATGACTGCAGTCCACAGATACCACATTCATTGCGGCGAGTTGGTGCGTGTCCACAGCGCATTTTTATTCTTTTTTGATCCCCTTCCTTTCCCCTCCCTCCACCTCCTGGACCCCATCCCATTGGCAGAAGATCTGTCTCCCTGTTTTTATTATCTGTCTTTTATTTTTCTCTTTAATTTATTTCTACTTTGGGTTTCTCACATAAGGGAAACTGTGTGATACGTAAGCTTATGTGTGTGAATTTTACATAACATGGTCTCAGGCATATCCACCTGAGTCATTTCCTACAAATAACTTGAATCCATCCTTCCTTATAGCAAGACGGGTACACCATTGTGTATAAAAGCACATGTTCTTCATTTTGAGTAAAAGTACAGTCAGGTATTCCTAATTTGGAGACGTGTTATAGCGATGTTTTTTTCTAGTCCCACACCATGCTTCCCTCCCAGTAGGCCCCAGGTCATTGGAAAACGAACTAAAATTTCCGTTCATTAACATACTGAAATGTACCCAGGATGAAATATTACCTGAATATACCCAGGATGGCGCATGTGACACATTTGGGAAGCCAACCACAGTAACCCCTTGAGGTACAGTTTGGAGTAAGTGCTCTGTAAGAATAAAGCTACATACTCTCGGCAGAGAATTAGCATCTCAGACACAGCATATTAGTTTCATTTCATTTGAAGTGAAAATGCCATGAACACCAAATGGTTTCCTGATCCCCAGTTTAGGTACCAGGACGCACACAGAGACCGGGGCTGGAGGGCTCGCATGCCCACCAGCTCCAAGTCAGCGCGCGAGGTCACCACCCCTCGCTTAGGCTGAGGTGGGGCCAGCAAGAGCGGAAGCCCTGACTCAGCTTGGAGTCGGGTTGTCCCTGCCGTGTCCGAGGCCGACAGGGAGTTGAGTGGCCTGGACGAGACCCTTGCGCCTTGGCTGGAGGTGGAAAAGACGTGGAGACTCGGAGCAGGTGGGAGAGGGCAGGAGGAGCGCAGCGAGCGGTCCGCCTGGCTGGAAGCCTTGGGGGCCTTCAGTCAGCGCCAAAGGCTGCGAGAGAGACGCCCCGCCAAAAAAGGGCTGGCAGATGCAGCCCGGTCTGGGCCGCATCTCCAGTTTGACTCAATCCTTCTGCAAAAGCGAGACCCTCCCAGGTAGGCAGGCGGTCACTGTCAGAGGCCAAGACTCTCAGTTCTCAGACTTGATGGCAGCCTGAGTCTCAAGAGCTACATTTAATTTTAGGTGGAGGAACGCGCGAGGAGGTACGCTAAGGTACGTTCGATTTGCAGCTCTAAGTTAAAAACCTGTTCTACCTGCATCGAAAGTCTTGAGCGTGCGCGAGCAACACGCAGTTCCTGCTGTTATTTTTAACACTGCTCCGTGCCAATGTTCCAGGCATTGTACTGAACACAGAATCAGACACAAGTTTCTGTTTGCTTGGCTCACGGGCAAAACGGGAGGAACACAATATGCAGAGAGACCGGTGTGGTGTGGGGAGGTGAGAGGGACAAACCCGGAGGCCCCGTGTGACACCTTTAGGAAGTATAGTCACAGTGATCACATGAGGTACACTTAGAGGTGACTGCTCTATAGGAATAAAACTACACACTCTTGTCACTGAATTAACACCTCAGACATAGTAGAGAACTGTAGGATTTTCCCTCTTTAGGGTCTGCAACACCACTTTTGAAAAATCACTTATTTCTGGCAGCCACTCCTGGAAACCTGGGGTCTGGCATGGCCACCTGAATTATTGAAATGTCCTCTTGGTGACTTGGAAGTGCAGCTCGGGCTGGCAGCCCCTGTCACAGAAGGTCACGTTTTTTTTTTTTTTTGATAGATTATTTATACTTTTCCTTAGCATTCTTAACAAATGTATGCTTTTTAGTGTCTGTGAGAAAATATTCTTAAAAATAATATTAGCATTAGGATCAAATTTTGCACTGATCATAACACTTTTAATAAACTACATGGAAATATATTTTAGAAAAACTTCCTTGAAACATCATTCTAGGAGTGGCATAGGCCTAAACTCTCCAGTGATCATTGCAGTTATAGAGCAAAGATGTGAATTTTGGGTTTTAAAAGCTTTTAATCACAGTAATGGAAAGTCTTGTCATCTTGCTGTTTACATTTCTGGTGGTGAGGTATAGCTTGGGCTGGGGAAATACCAGGTTGAGTTGCTGAAATGAGTAGAAACAAAGAATAGTACATAAAATTATGGTGGTGCGCATGCAGAAAGTTGAGTGTAGACCAGTGGTGGCGAACCTATGGCACGTGTGCTGCACGCTGTCTGTATGATTGAAGGCTCTAAAAGGTTGGCCATTGCTGGTCTGCTCATATCTGTCACCATGGACCAAATAAAGTGTAGCCCCATGTCTATCACCATGCACAGGAAAGGACTTTCTGAACAGAACTCAAATTGCACAAAAAGTAGTATCAACAATCAACAAATGAGATTGTATCAAATTATAAAAGCTTCTGCACAATAAAGGAAACCATCAATAGAGTGACAAGACAACCCACAGAATAGAACAATTTTGCTAGTTACTCTTCTGACAGAGAACTAGTAAGTAGAACTTACAAAGAACTAAAAAAAAAACCCAGACTCTCCACCAAATAAAAGATCCAATCAAAACATTGGCAACTGAAGTGAACTGACGCTTCTCAGAAGTACAAATGGCCAATAATTATATGAAAAAATGCTCAACATCTCTGGCCACTACAGAAATGCAAATTAAAAGAATATTAGGATTCCATCTTACTTTGAAAAGAATGGCCATCATCAAGAAATCAAACAATAACAAATGCTGGTGAGGCTGTGAGGAAAGAGGAACCCTTTTACATTGTTGGTGGGAATGTAGACTAGTACAACCACTATGGAAATCAGAGCGGAGATACTTCAAAAATCTAAAAGTGGAAATTCTACTGGCCTCAGCTATTTCCCTCCTATATATCTAAAATGAAGAAATCAGGTTACAGTGATGTGTGCATTCCCAGGAGTATAGCAGCGCAACTCATAATAGCTAATAGGGTTCCATCCGGTCCTTAACTGGTATTAAGGTTAATCTGCACTTGTATACCAGGGTAATGTCACTGGTCATATTATGAATTAACTATTGATAAACTCCTTACTGCAACTTGCAGTAGTCTCAGGCCTGTTCTAGAAGAAGCAGATGTTTAGTAGTGATAACCAAGAGCACTGGAGACTGGTTTTTGATGTTAGTGACTATTTTTTTTCTTGGTTTTGATCATTTAATAACTAACAAAAATCATTACTTCTATTTCACTCAGTATTAGTAGATATCAGACATACAATTTTTCTCTTCACTACATATCAGGTTATGGTACGCTCCATCTGTTGTGAGTTTTCTAGAAGTACATTCTCCTGCCCTGTTCTTCGGCTGATTTAAGTTCAGGATTGACACAGAATAAACTGCAGCTCCCTTGATCTCCATAATTTCCTGTGGGATCAGTGAGAAATTCTTGGGACTGTTTTTTCCAAGGGTTTAGGAACAGTAAATAGTCATTTGGTACTTTGATGATTAGAAACGTCTATAAATTAAGTTGGATTTTAAAAGGGAATGAATGCTGCCAGCTAATATTTAAGTTTTATCAGTTAAAATCAAGAAATAATTAAAATATCCTCATTCTAATGAGCGTGCACATTATCACATCATGATTCAAATGCTAAAGAATCACAAAAGCAGTGATTTGGAGATGTTATTATATTGAGAAGAGTTTTCTCCTCCACACCTCTATTTTCAAAGAAATGAAACCATAATCCATTGCTGGTTATTTCTGTGGTAGGAGTATTCACTGAAGACTGGGAGGAAGTTGAGAGAGAGAAGTGCAGTGATTTAAGACAAAGCATGCAGTGGTGCTTGATTTTGGGGAAAAAAGTCACATATCCAAATTTTAAACTACTACAACTTACTTCTTCCCATAGGTAAAACTCAAATGGGGTGACCATTTGCAGAAAACAAAACACAAACATTTGAATAAGGACCTTGGGTAGATAAAAGTTTAAAAATTTTCTCAGTGGATTCTAAGACAATGAGAACTAAAAATGGCTGCTTGGAATAAGGTCCACACTGGAGATTAGGAGTCAGCACCATCTGCTAGCGCCTGGCTCTGTGGCATCCGGAGGCTGCTGATTACAGAGCTGTATTTGTAGCAGCCTTCAATGGGGTGAGTCACCTCCTCTCCTGAATGGGAAGGGATACCTCATGTTCTAAATATATGAAAATATTGAAGACAATTAGAACAGGAATCTTTCTGATGACATCAATAGTGTCTAAAAAAATGACACCAACAGAGAAGGCCAAGTGGAGGAGGATTTCTGCAAAACCCACAAGGATCATTACCTGCTGGGAATTAGGAGTCACAGTTCCAGTTCTGGTTTTGGCCCATGAATTGCTGGAGGATGAGACAATAAAACATTCCAGAGTTTAATTTCTCCAGCTGTGAGTTGAGAAAGCTTTAGAAGAATACAAATAGAGCAGATGAGCAACTCCTGTTAGAAAGTTTTGGATGGGAAATGGCCATCAGATAAACACGTTCTCTCTGATAGCAAAGACGTTTCCTGGGCATATGCTTTGTGCTATGTTAGGGGACAGAGAATTACATATAGCATGGATTTTTACAATTGATTTTTACTGGTACATGTTTGCAGTATATAATGATTATTTTCATCATGGGGGGTTGGATGAAGTTTAAATCTCATAATTCTTAGTGCAGTGGTTGGCTTCCCAGCCGTACTCAGTAAGTACGTGTTGAATGAACTGATTCTGCACACATTGTCTCAGATACGTGAAAGAAAAACACCTGTTTTGAGGGTGAAGGTGGTGATGAGAGGTTGTCATCACATGATGAAGGTCAAGATGTGAAAAACAAGTTTCTTCTCATAATTAGAAACTTCATTTCATGTGATCATCAGGAGGAACATAGTCCATGGAATTTGGCAGCCGGTGGATTAGAATACTTACAATAATTAAGAAGTCTGCTCACTTTGACGCTGTTTGATGCCTAGACTATTACTCCCTATGGCTTATGTAAATGGTATATTACAGCTAACCGAGTCACCCATAAGAAAATGACACACATTTTCAGTCCTACAGAATGGCAGTGCAATGGCAGTTTCCTGATGAGTTGACTGACGGCTCCCCTATGAACTGTGTAGAAGGAATTGAACTAAACAAGGCCCGACCCCCTCTACTGAACCACAGGTCTTCTCCCCCTTCTGTTGCCGCTCAGTTGCCAAAAAGGTAATTGATAATGTCGACTTAGCTGCTGTTGCAGGTTCAACACATGCCAGAGGTTGAAAATGTACTTAATTCCAATATAACGTACTTCATGGATCACAATGAAAAGCCAACGACAGGCGGTTCTCAGAGTGGGTCCTCAGACCTAACCATCAGCATTACCTGGTTCTCGCTAGAGTGCAGAATTCTCAGGCCCAGACCTGCTGAGTCAGACCGTTAGTGCTGCGGGCGGACACACGCTGAAGCTTTGAAACTGCTGACATATGATGTTTAATGCCCCACTAAACAGGCGAGCATTTATTCTTCTTAGTTTCATTTACAAGGCACCACAGGGAAATAGGGCGAATGTTTGCTTTTTAAAAATTAATACAGTAAAAGACACATTTATGTGAATCCCCCCCATATGCAAAATACTCCTTGCTTCAAACACACGTATCCCATCTATTGCAAATTTGAGTTTGTTAATGGTCGCATCTGGCTCCTGGACCTTAATAAACCAAAATAGGATTTCATGTTTTCCCAACAACTCTCAAGCTGTCACCTGCTGTGTTTGATCGTTTTGGGCGGGGCCACCACAATTCATGTCAGTTTCTGCTGCCGGGGCAGCTACTTCACATGAAGCACCACATGGTGCGTGTGCTCTGGGGAGCACAGTGAGTTCACACAGTTCTTTTCTCCTCAGTCTCCAGGTCTAGCAGGGGGCGCAGTGCTCACACCAGGTGGGCCATGGCAGCTGCTTCATCTGGGCAGCTGCTGTGAGATGGGGCCAGTGTGTGTGCAGGCTCAGCGGGGAGCCAGAGGTAGGATCCTGCCTTCATGGAGCCCATGCGCTAGTGGACAGACAGGTCATAAATAAAGGCAGAAGTGGGTGGATGAACAGTAAACATTTCGGTACATAAATACAAGGTTGGCACTTGGCAGCAGCATCCCTCTTATTTTTGATCAATCCTTGTAAAGACACTCATGAAAGAGGACTCCAGAGCTGCTGCAGAAAGTGGCGAGAATGATGGGATGATTGAAGCGAGGGCTCAGCGGCATATCCTCAGTGCCCCGGAGAAACGCAAAGCCACACACAGAAGCACAGTGTGCAGGGGCAGGGTGCGTGTCTGGGTATCCAGGCCCCCAGGGTCTCAACCTCATGGCTGGGGAACTGAGCGAGGCTGTGTCAAGCCCCATTTCTGTGTGTTTCTTTGTTTTATAATAGCTTGCAGTGGGGTTCAAATTGTGATATATAGAAGTCCTTCCTTTGCTGACTTCGAAGGCCTAGAAGAGCCAAACTGGGGGACTTCTGCTTCCTGCTTCAGCCAGAGTGCCACTTGTAAATCAACCCCCTACATTCTGTTCCTGTGAAAGACATTTTTTTTTGAGTTTAGTAACTGATGAGGTAACTTATTTAATTTATATCGTATGTTAGGATAATAGTCACGAGTATTAGAAACAATGGGCTTTTTGTTCACAGATACTATTTTTTAGGTTATTATTATCTAATCTTTTTGTGTGTCAGAGTGGCAGTGTCCTTAGCAATTTTACACAGGTTAGCATCCCTAGAATCAGAGGCTAGCTTAGTCTTCTTTAAGTTTTGAGGAAATCATGTTAATGACAACAAACATGATTTGGTAAATAGACTTATTTACCCTATGTATAAGTGTATCTCATCTATAGAATAATAAAATGGTTGTTTAGCCATTTTGGTAGGACAAAATTTTACCATATAAAGTCCTTATCCTTTTAATTTTTGTACTTCCTTTTTTTTGGTTTATTCGTGTATTTGTCAGTGTTATTTTTTATTTTTATTTTTAAAATTAAGTTTATTGGTACAATTTAGGTATACATTATGATCACATTCATCATAAAGAATTTGTACCTGTACATGATATATCTTAATTTCTCTGTTTTGTTTGAAAAACTGTTCCTGTAGGTTTGAGAAAACAAACCACAGAACTAGATGGTCTCAGGGCTGCTCCAGCTGTGGCTCTGCAATTTTTAATTCTTCATTAGGTCTGGGAAGATTCATTGGCAGGAAGAGATATTTTGAACTATCTGCAGGAAGTTATTATAAAAATATAAGGTAAAATGGTAACTATTTCTATTAAGCACTGCTATTCATTATTTATACTGGTGATTACAAACATCTGAACTTTCCTTAGGAAGCATATACTTACCTTTTATACTTCCTATCCTAATTTAAGAACAGAAGGAACAGCTTCTGTGGCTGGTTGAAAATACAGATACTTTTGGATTTTGACCAAAGTTTCAAAATAGGTCAAATCCCCACTGAAAGAAGCAGAGTGCCCTATAGTTCCTGTTCTCGTTAGGATTGTGCCTCACATTTCACCCTTTGCCCGGCCTTCGACTTACAAATACAGTGGGCTGAAATCATGTTCCCTCCTTACCTGCTACCGGATGTCCTGCTCACTTCAAACATTTTAATAAGGATGGCATTCCCCCCAGGAGAAATCCAAAGAACAGTACTCAGAAATGGCAACTGGGAACCTCACTGCTGATTGGGACTGGGGAGTGGTGGCATTTTCCTTTCAGAACACCTCAGCGGTAGTGATCAGTCCTTCCACTGTGACTGGAGCTTCTTTTCCTCCTTGCTCCACAGCCATGATTCACTTCTTGTTTGCAGAGCGAGCACTGACACCTGTTCTCTTAGCAGTGCTCGAGTCGCGGTACAGTACTAACTGCTGTCAACGTGCTGTACAACAGCCGCTGCAACTGACTCGTCCTACCCAAAACTCTGCACCCTTCACTCGCACCTTCCCAGCTTTCCTCCCTGGCACCTGGTCCATCGCTGCTTCCTCTGCTTCTGTGAGTTTACCCTTCCTAGGCGCTGCCCTGAGACTCGATGGAATCTTTGTTGTTCTGTGCCTACTCTAGTTCAGCTAACATAATGTCCATCTATGGTGTTACTAATGACAAGCTTCTTTCTGTGTGTTTCTGGGGATTGAACCCTGGGCCTTCATAATGAGGTACATCCCTAGTCCTGTTCTTATTTTTTGAAACCAGGTCTCACTAAGTTGCCACATTGCCTAGGCTGGGCTGGAACTTGTGATCCTCGGCCTCCACAGCGCTGAGCTTACAGATCTGCTTAACCAAGCTTGATTGATTGCCTTCCTTTTATTTTTATTTTTATTTTTTATTTTATTTTTTTTTTGTGGTACCAGGGATCGAACTCAGGACCTTGCGCTTGCCAGGCAGGCGCTTATTCCACTGAGCTATATCCCCAGCCCGATTGCCTTCCTTTTAAAGGCTGACAAGTATTGCAGTGCGTGCACCTTACACCTCTTACCTCTATTCACCCAGTGATGGGCTAAAGGGTTGGTTCCCTGTTTGTGCAGTTGTGTGACTCCAGGAACAGGGGGCGCAGACAGGCCTTCAACATACTGACTTCATCTCACTGGGATGTATATCCGGAGGTGGCACTAATGGATCATACGGGAGCATTATTTTTAATTTTTTTTGCGGAACCTCTCTATACCAGCTTTTATAATGGCTATACTAAGTTACATTCCTCCCAGCAGGGCACACGTTTCTCCTTTCTCCACATCTTTGGAACTTTTTTTTTGTAATCACCATTGTGACAGGTGTGAAGTGATCCCTCACTACAGTTTTAATTTGCCTTTTCCTAATGATTAGAGAAGATGAATATCCTCTCCCCCATATCCTCTTGGCCATTTTCATGTCCTCTATTTGAAAAAAAAATCTATTCAGTGTTTTTTTTTGCCTATTCTTAATCAAATGATTTGTTTTCTTGTTATTAAGACTACAGCTTCTGTTAAAGAATTTAATAATTTCATTATACACTAATTTTCAAAAGCTGAGCTGTGACAATTATTTATAAGAATAAGGGAAAAGAAGAGCACAGCAACTGAGCTTCGGTCAAAACCGGTGGAGATGTAAGACAGGGTGAGCTGGTAGTGAAGTCACAGTTCGCGCCATACAGCATAAGGAGGGAGCAGCTCCACTGTGGGGTAGGAAGGCAACTAGGGAGCAAGCCGCAAACTGCTAATTGCAACAGCAGAAAGGCATCGTAGAACCAAGTTCCAGACATCAGGCACGATGGATTTCTTTCTGAGCACTCTGTGGTAAACTTGGAGAGTTTCACGGCCAATGAAGCCTTTGCATTTTGAAACCGAGGATCACAAGGAAGAAGAAAAGGTAAAGCAAGAAAAGCAGCATTGAGTGAGCTACTGCCAAAACATCAGTTACCCCTGGGTGCGAAATTTGCGCGTTTTCTTTGTCGGGAGCTGGTGGCCTCTGAACAGGAAGTACCGCCTTTGCGAAGGGGTAGAGTGCAGAGAAGGGTTAGATTTTAGGTGAGAATGGAAGCCAACAAAAACAGAGAGTTCCCTCACGACTACTCTGAGACGTCCAATAGTGAAGGAGTGCTTTAGACATTTTCTCCCATTAAACTGTGGTCCCCTTGCTCTCTTGAGTGACTTAAAGTCCCTGAAGATGTCACAGACTTAACTAGACACTGAGGCTTGGCTTGCTCTCCGTGCTGTCCTCCCCTGAACGTGTTCAACCTGCTGGCACTGTGGCTGCTGCTAACTCACCCGGGGACAGGGATGCTGCTTCTGAGACACCCACAGCCGTGGCTGCATGTGCCAGATCTGCACGCCTGTGCCTTGCTGGAGAACAGAGCAGCATATGGAGAGTTTGGGCTCCCTGCCATCTGTCAGGAGTGGGCAGGACGGCGCATGTGATCCCAGTCTGCACCCATGCTTGGCAGATAACGGCTTCCACGCCAGCGGGTCTGCTGGCCTCAGATAAGAATGGCTTTCAAATGGCAACTGTGAGAAGCCACAGAACAGACGCAACTCGGTGCTACTGCCCTGAGGTCTGCCCAGAGTGCTCCGAGTCAAGCCCTGTATGGCACAGGAAAGGAAACATTTGTCCACTGCTCACTGTGGACTGAGCTTGGACACCATTCCTGTGCAGCATAAAGTCACCACCACGACCACCACCGCCATCACCATCATCAACCTTAACGTATGCCTTCGCTGAGCTACCATCTGGTCTCTCTTTGCTGTGAGTTCTAAGAACAATGTCAAGCATTTACCAATGAAACAGACCCTGTGTCTTTTTGCATTTCTACCTGTGCTCCTAACCAGTAAAAAAATGGCAATTGTTCGTAGGAGAAAACTGGCTACTGAGTTTTCTACACCTCTCTTTGTCACACAGAAACTCTTACCCTTTCTTTAGACTTGGACACGTCTGTAAAAGACCAAATGAGAAAGGACAAAGCACGCCCCGAACATGCTGAGCATATGGGACAAGGAGGAGGCAGGGAGTGGCCGTGTGAGGTGAGCACGAAGGTTTCTAGGAAAAGCTTGTCCAACCGGTCACGTCAGACCTTGAAACCCTTGAGTTACTCCTCCACAAAGTATCTCCCAGGTTTAGTTAGCTGTTGAGCAGGATGCCCTGAAAGAGTCAATCTCCACATCTTAGTCAGCTTTGTTGCTATCTGCTTGTCATCATTTCTGAAGGAGTCATTTGTGACATTACACATTCCATTCCAGTCTGTATTAGTCTGGTATTTATAAATGAGGGGTTTGTGAGGGCCTTACACACCTGGTGGATATCAAGGGACTGCTGTATCTAACTGTCACTTCCTCCTAGGTGAACTGCAGGATGAGGAAGAGCAGGTGTGGGTTTGTGTTAACTGTTAAGCACCCTGTGCTGACTTTGCTGCAGCACTCGGCCTTGAGGGCCCTGTTGGAAACACTCCCCTAGGGCAGTGCTGCTCTGGGACACTGGCTCCTATTGCCAAAACCACACACACCAAAAAGTCAGTGCCTGGGGAGAGGGAAAACTTCAGGCAAAACCACAATAGGATGTTTCCCCTTCAGCTGGGGAAATGCAGGTGATGTGGTAAAGACTGTAGAGTGGAGATAGCAAAGCGGATTTAAGGGTCCACCCTCCCTACATGGTCATTGTCTGTGGTATTAAATGAGAAGGAAGTGATTTCACCAGTGTCCTCATGTCTGACATGAATAGCTGGAGGATCTGATGAGAAGGAAGTGCTAGGATATTAATGGTCTGATGGGGGAAGATGGCAGGACCTTTGCTCTTCTCGCCTCTTTGCAATCAACTCCACGTTTGAGCCGCACCAGGGAATACATGGTACCCGTCAGCACCAGGCTCCAGGGCCGGGCCTCGATGCTCTACTGACCTGTCTGTTGCTATGAAGATGAAGCACTCAGACTGAGATTTCAAATAGCTCCTCTGAAAACAGTAGAATCGATGTGTATAGTGACTCTAGTTTTGAATGAGCATTTACCACAGAAGTCATTTAACCTCCCTGAGCCTGTTCCTTCCGTGAAATAAAGATGCTCTGCTAGACATTTTCCATTTCCTCTTCAGCCTCTAGCAATTAGGTGAAAGGAGGTGGAAACCAGCCAACTACACACCAAACATTAGCACTAATGAGGGACAAGTAACAGGACACCACTTGGCGGCTGTGTCTCAGACCTTTGGACTTTGGAACTAGAGGTCTCGGTAAGGGGCACAGCCTTTCCCCACGATTGCCCTAGTGGCGTAGTGCTATAGGCTGCTTCAGGGCAGAGAGTGAGACAACCTTTTCTGGGATTTGAGGACAACATGGGATAGTGCAAGGAGGAGAACCAAGAAGCTGTTCATGACAAAGACCGGAGTTCTTAGCAGTGGGACTAGGGTGGCTGGTGGCAGAGCCCAGGAAGGAGAGGGACAGGTTGAAGACACTATGAAGCCAAACCAGGAAGGGAGGCAATAGGATCACTCAGGCAGGCCAGCCAACCAGCCGTGGCTCTGAACAGGCCCTGAAAGAGATGTGCAGAGTCTCTATATGCAAAGGAATGGATGAACAGTGCTTGGGACAATGTGGCAAGCAGAGTTTTTCCAGACAATACAGATGTTACATGGAGAAGATTCTTGAATGTAGCTAAAGTTGATTAGTAAGACTGGTGAGGCCACGTGGACCTTTTCCTGGTATTCCGTTTCATAGGCACTTAAGCCTCTTGGCACCTGAGTAACAAGAGGAATTCACACATTGTCAAATCCTTAGCTTTGTCTGATAGTTCCTGGGCATGAGTCTGTACCCTTTCCTTAGCAGTTTGAGGAATCTGATCCCACCCATCCCATCCACGGATCTTTCAGACCTCCCATTCCTTCAGTTCCCTGTGAAAGCACTCGGCATCAGGAAGAGAGCGCATGCATTCCTGGTAACCTGACTTGGCAGATAAGGCTACCACATTAGGTTGAGGACAGATTATCAGTGCCTTCAAATGTTGAATTTCCTGCTTTGATACAAAGGAGTTACCGACTTTTGTACGGGGGCTACCACCTCACAGCAAGGATTGCTTTAACTGGGCGGCAGAGGGAGAACACAGTGGTCAGCAGTGGAGCCTTGGGTCATGCTGTCAGTAACAGCCTGTTGGGATGAGCTCCATGCCAGGTGATGAGACGGTAATAGCGGCAAGTAACTGTGTGTTATGCTCTGTCAGACACTGTGCTACATAAAATGCTCCACCAACCCTTATTACCTCACTTAATCCTTCTAACAATTTGTAATAGAATGACTAGCATTGTATGCAAGAGTAAACAGAGGCTAAGGATATTTAGGGCGTCTGCTTGAGGCCACAGAACTAGGAAATGACCAAGGACTCCTGAACAAAGACCTGTCACTGACTCCAAGCCTTCAAGTTCTTAGGCAGTGAGGTAAGCGGAGGCAGAGAGAAGACCAAAGGAGAGTCTGGCGCTGCGGCATGAGGCTGCCCAGCTGCAGACAGCTCCCTGGGAGGGGAGAGTCTCTTCCGGACGGGTCTTCAGTAAATGTCAAAAAAGAAATCTTCCTGTTTTACGTCAATCACCTGAAGTCTAAGGAAGACTAGCATTAAAAATGCTTCAGGGCTGAACCGCTGGGGTGGAAGAGACATGCCACACCCTCCTCACCAGGTCCCCGTTGCAGCCAGGCTAATGCGAAACCTAGAAAAGGAGAGTGATCGTTTCAGGGTTTCTCCTCTCCTCTGTTGCCGCTGTTGCAGTGCCCAGCGTGAGCTGCATTTCTCGTGCAGGGCACAGTTTGTGCTGTGGCCTCACTTCTTCATTTTGCCTTCGTGGCTAGGAGGTAAATGCTGTGCTTGCATGGTCCTTGGCTGTCACTTCAGGCTGCACTCCGTCCCCCACCCTAGGATGCACGGCCAGGTATCCATGAGACAGTGTCTAATGATGTGAAGGTTCTCACGGACCAAACACCAGTCAGTGAGTGCCATGTCTAGTGTTTAGGGAAAGGTCACTCCTGGGCTCTGGCTTCCTGCTTTTAATAGTTTCAGTAAAAGCCAAGTGCTAGGTACTGATTTACATAGAAATTTTGATATCAGATTTTATATATTCATTCTCCTTATAAAAGAGAAACGTTCAAAGGTCATAACTTACCAGAAGGGATTATTTGTTTGCCTTTCCAACAACAGTCCTAACCACACCACACCCACCTTGTGAGTCATTGTCCCATCTTGCAATGGGATTGTCACCATCTCACATTGTGCCCTGCTCTCTTCAGGCAAATGTGGGAGGAAAAAAACCTAAATCTATGAACATAACCTCCTTTGGTGTATAAGAAGCTTACCTAGAAAAGCACAGTTTACCCAGTGGGGCTAATGGTCTTCACATCCCAGGCCTTGTAGACGCCAGGAGACCCTGGCTGGTTTTCGGCGTTACAGGGGTCGAGAAGGGGAAGCCGAGAAAGCCCCCATGTCTCGCTCCTGAAAAAACACCCTGAAGGACCAAGTGACCTCTGAGCTGGTATTTCCCCAGGCTAAAGTCCAAACTGTGGGAGGAGGGCAGGGAGGGGAGAAAAAGAGGGAAGAGATGCAGGGAGGGAAAAATAAAAAGTAAAAACAAAACAATAAGAACAGACAAACATAAAAATCAAGCAAACAAAAACCCACTCAGAAAAAAAAAGGAAGCAAGGGAGAGGACCTGAGTAGGATGAATGGCCATGTGTCTTTCACTGCAGCCAAGTTTTTTTTGTCTGAAGCATTTGCTGTATGTCCGATCATCTACTAAAAACCATGGTCTTACACTAACAATTCTCTATATGAGGAGGTTTTGCTTCAGGAAGACTTTTGGCGATATCTAGATGCATATTCTGCTGTCACGGCAGGGGAAGCGCTGCTTATATCTTGCGCTTAGAAGCAAGGACACTGCTAAACATCTGGCACGGCTGGGTCCCACAACAGGGAGTCACAGTCCAGAGAGACAGCAAGACTGCCCTTGAGGAGCTCTGGCCTCCACCACCGCCTCCAATTCCAGTCTGGCCCCGTGCTGTGCGCTGCAGCCTGCCCTTCTGACAGTGTGTGGCGTGACCTCCGCATTCATGTCTTTAGTTCAGCTGTCCAGATTGCCTCACTGTCCTTTGTTTTTTTTGGGTACCAGGAATCAAACTCAGGACCTCACGCTTGCCCAGCAGGCACCATTCCGCTGAGCAATACCCCTGGGCCTCGCTGTCCTGAATGGATTCAAAACACTTCCCTTCCACGGTCACTTTGACTTCGGGAAGAATCAGAAGGTGCGTGGTGCCGGAGCTGGGAAGTGAGGTGAATGAGCAGTGTCAGGTACTTACGAGCCTGGCTTTCTGTGCTAGGCACCTGGCAGCGGCATTCACTGTATTTTCCATTACACCTCGGAAAGGGGCTCAGGAAAGAGAACTTCCTGAATGGCTTCAGAAAGTGGCAAGGACGGTGGGAGGTGTGTGTTCAAAGCAAGTGGGAAGTTTGGAGGGGAATTAAGAGCAATTTGTCTTTTACTGTAATGGCATTTTTAAATTTAAACATTCACTGTATGTTTGGATCACACCTCACACACACAAAGATATGGCTGTAGACATGGTGAAATGTGCCTGCATGTGTGCATGTGTGTGTCAGTGCTTGCTATCTATGTAGCAAATCACCAAAATAAACCAACTTAAAGAGAAGAAAGGTTTATTTTGGTTCACAGCTCACAGATGAGGAGGTTTCAGTGTAAGACTGATTGTCTCTATTGCTTGTGGCCTACAGCAAGCCTGCATGTCATTGTGAGACTATCAGGTGGGCAAGGTTCACTCAGTTCACAAATAGGAAGGTAGGGAAGGGACGAGGTCCCACTATCCCCCTCATGGCACTCCCGCCCCAATACTTAACTTCCCCCACTGGGCCCCACATCATTTCTTATTGTTCTGTTTTTTGAGACAGGTTCTCACTATGTAATTCAGTCTGGCTTTGAACTCATTATGTAGCTAAGTTTATGGGGTGATTCTCCTGCCTCAGCCTCCTGAGAACATGGTTAAGGCCTCTGCCTCTTTAAAGTCCCATGACTCCCCAAAGGTGCCTTGGGCCTTGGAGGGATTTTGAAAGTCTATAGAATTTATACATAAATACTCACACACATCTTGGTCTGTCTCTTGAGAGAACTTGGTGCTGAGGCCACCATGGTAGCAAAGAGTGCCTCTAACATCCAGGCCTCAGGCTCTAACTTCCAACTGCAAAGAGGCAGGGCTCCTCAGAGAAGTGGCTTCCTCTATGGCCAGGGCTGGGAGGATAAGGTGAGCTGTCAGTATCCTGGACTGTCAGAAAGCAAGGACCAGCTCAGAAGTGGTGGGTTACATCAGAGAGACACAGGGGTTTGCTCAAAGGTGCTTCTTCTGACCGAATATGAGATAAGAATTCAGAAAAATTTACTTTTCTCATTGCTGAGACAAAATACCCAACACCCAAAGTGAAAGGAGGAGAGGTTTCTTTGGCTTACAGTTTGTAGAGGTTTTAGTTCATAATAGGCTGGCTCCAAGGCAGGGTGGCACATGGCAGAGGAGAATAGTTCATAGCAGGCAGAAGGTAACAAAAGCAACAAACAAGGGAGAAAACAAGCCTCTTTCTGTGCCTCATATTGTATCCAGGCTACCAGGAGTAGGGCAGTGCCAAACTAATCAGTGGGTGGATTTAGTAATGCCCCACCCTTCATCCTAGCACCCTTAATCCCAGCACTGCACCATGAATCAGTCAAACACTCTAGATCCAGCCATGGGTGGGGCTCTGAAAAAGCCCTTCCCATGGCTGCATGAGGTTTTGTGGGGCCAGCTAGACCCAGACATAATATGATTAACAATGGAATAAAATAAGGATACACAGTCAATAATAAATAAACACTGGAGAAAGAAAACTTCCTTACTCCACTAAGGAATCTCAGTCAATGAATTCAGAAGTAATAATGCTTCCATGGTTAAATGAGGAGATCACATGGGCTGTTAATAGCCAACTTAGGCGAGAACAAATCAACAGATGCTGAAACCACAGGGTAAAAGTGGGTGAGAAACAGTGTAGATTTTACAATGTGGGGGAAGCCAGTGGCTTGATGGAAGAACAGATGACTGTCTTTTTTGTTTAAACAGTTGCACTGAAAGATTGAGAAAAAAGAGTCTAACTTGGGGCAAGTGTTACATTCAAACGAGTCCGTATTGGCATGCTTAGCACCATCAGTGTCTGGCAAAATAAATACCTGTTAAGTGAAGGCATGAAATATCTCCATTACATGTGATGTATGGCTGTTGGGTCCGTGTGAGTCATAAATGTGTCATTGTGGCATACAAACCAAGCAGCTGGCTGTGATTTTGCAGCCTAAATAAATTTTCATTGTATGAGCAGGTAAGTTTGAAATGTTAGGTCTTCAGCTATGTGTATCATTTAGAGCTGTTATGCTTAAAAAATTTCCATCAATAGGACACAGAAGACAAGTCTGAATTATTCCTTCATATTCATAGGCTTTCTTAATATGAAGCTCCACTATATTAAACTAATAGAATCACCAGCATGTGAACTTGTTGTTGAGGACTATGAAGTGTAATATGTACATTGTACCTTGTATCATTAAACAGCATGAATGTTTTTAAAAATAAAAATTGGATCATTTAGATTTTTGTTCATTTATACAACAATGTAAGAGTTTCTTCCTATTCTAATACTATACAGATGTCCCTTTTTAATGACCTACTCATTTAACGACTGTTCCAGACTATGATGCAGGACAGAGCTCGGCAGCAGGGCCTTGTGGCAGCCTCCTCTACAGCTCAGCACTGCAGCTTCCAGTTCTGTTACCCATCACAGCACTGCGTGTAAGCCTCACTCAGATAAAAGCAAAGTCCTGTGGTGAAGCTTCCTTTGACCATTTCTTTGTTCTGAGTATTGTGATGTACACACTACCTACAGTTCCTCATTTTTTTTTAATTTAAAAAAATAAAAGTACAAAAACATATTGACAAACAGACACCAATTATAATAAAAAATAGTACAATCACAACTGATCTATAGACAAGGTGATATGGTCTCAACAGTGGTTATTGCTTTATCCATTGATATCTTCGAAGTGTAAATATATAAACCCATATACAGACATATAAATTTAGTCAGACAATTAATCATCTCAACAACAGAAAAAACACAAAAACCAAAAATCCAAAGACAAAAAACAAAACAGGCAAACATCAACAATAGCAACAACAACAACAACAAAACACCAATAGTTGCTGCTTTACATATTGATATCTTCGAAGTGTGTGTTCAGGATAATACATACAGACATACAAGATTGATCAAATAACCCGTCATCGATTATTGCTTAGCATTAAGTGATATAATACAATAGTAGAACCATGTTAGCCCTCCTGCATATATGCATATTCATATATACATACATACATTTTTGTCTTTTTCTTTTCTACTTTCCTTCGTCCCATCTGTTCTTTGTTTTAGAACA
>PVLD010023732.1:0-26854 GCA_004027595.1 Dinomys branickii | reverse complement strand
CGAATATTGAACCATCCCTGCATTCCTGGAATGAATCCTACCTGGTCATGGTGTATAATTTTCCTTATGATTCGCTGTAATCTATTTGCCAATATTTTGTTGAGTATCTTTGCATCTATGTTCATTAGAGAGATTGGCCTGTAGCTCTCTTTCTTGGTTGGGTCCCTCTCTGGTTTTGGTATCAGTATAATACTTGCCTGCAGAAATGTGTTCGGGGGAGTTGCTTCCTTTTCAATTTCACTGAAGAGTTTGAGGAGTGTTGGCATTAGATCTTGTCTGAATATTTTATGGAATTCTGCTGTGAATCCATCAGGGCCTGGGCTTTTCTTTGTTGGTAAGTTTTTAATAACATTTTCAATCTCATTAATTGATATTGGGTTGTTCAGGATTTTTACATCTTCCTGATTCAATTTTGGTAATTTGTACCTTTGTAGGAATCTGTCCATTTCTTCTGTATTTTCTATCCTATGGGAATACAGATTTTCAAAGTAGGTATTAATGATCTTTTGGATTTCTGTGGGATCTGTGGTGACTTCATCCTTTTCATTCCTTATTGCATGAATTTGAGATCTTTCCCTTCTTTTTTTGATAGGGTTGTCTATGGGTTTATTAATTTTATTTATTCTTTCGAAGAACCAACACTTGGATTCACTCATTTTTGTAGAGTTTTCTTCATCTCAATTGCCTTAATTTCTGCCCTGAGTTTTATAATCTCCTCCCTTCTTTGGGCTCTTGGTTTGGCTTGTTGCTCTTTTTCTGAGAGTTTGAGGTGTATAATTAGGTTATTTATTTGCTCTCTTTCTGTTTTGTTTGTATATGAGTTCATTGCTATAAATTTCCCTCTGAGGACTGCTTTCATTGCAACCCACAGATTCCGGTAAGTTGTACTTGCATTTTCATTTATTTGTAGGTATTTTTTAATTTCTTCTTTAACTTCTTTTGTGACCCATTGATTATTCAGGAGGTTGTTGTCTAATTTCCAAGTGTTTATGTGGTTTTTGGAGTTCTCTTTGTCATTGATTTCCAATTTCATTGCACTCTGGTCAGATAATATGAATGGGATAATTTCAATTCTTTTGCATTTAGGTAGATATGCTCTATGGGGTAGAATGTGGTCTATTTTAGAGAAAGACCCATATTGAGCTGAGAAAAATGTGTATTCTGATCTTGTGGGGTGGAACACTCTGTATACATCTACTAAGTCCATTTGTTCACACTTTTGGTTCATGTCTGTTATTTCTTTGCTGAGTTTCTGTCCAGTTGACCTGTCTCTTTGCGTCAGAGGCGTTTTTAGGTCCCCTATTACAATAGTGTTGTGATTTGATTTTTCACGTCTGTTAAGATTTGACTTGTAAAGTTTGGTGCTCCATTATTTGGTGCATAAATGTTTAGGATTGTTACCTCTTCCTCTTGCAGCTTTCCCCTACCTAGTATGTAATGGCCTTCTTTATCTCTTTTGATTGCTTTTGGTTTGTAGATTACATTGTTTGCAAACATAATAGCTACTCCTGCTTTTTTCTGGGGACCTATTGCATGGAGAATCGTTTTCCAACCTTTAACTTTTAATCTGTGGATTTCCTTTTGACTAAAATGTGTTTCCAGTATACAGTATATCGTTGGATTGTGTTCCTTAATCCAGTCTTCCAATCTTTTCCTTTTGACTTGTGATTTGAGGCCTTTTACATTAATAGTTATAATGGTTATATGTTGACTTATTCTAGTCATGTTATTTACTTGTTGTTGTTTTCCTTCTTTGGCTGACTGTTTACTTGTTCTGTTTAGGGAGTTATTTCTATCGTTGTTCTTGGGATTGTCGTCTCTTTTTTCTCTGTCTAGAATATCTTTTAGTGCTCTTTGCAATCCTGGTTTGGCACTCATGAAGTTCTTCAGTTGTTTTTTGTCGTGGAAATATTTTATTTCTCCATTGAATTTGAGGGATAGTTTTGCAGGATACATCAGTCTGGGTTGGAAGTTGTTTTGTCTCAGAATCTGTAATACCTTGCTCCAAGCTCTTCTTGATTTCATGGTTTCCGTTGAGAAGTCTGCTGTGATTCTGATGGGATTTCCTTTATATGTGATCTGTTTCATTTCTCTACCAGCTTTTAATATTGTGTTCTTTTGCTGGATATCTGGGATCTTGACTATTATATGTCTGTGTGTTTTTCTTTGGGTTATGGATCGTTGGGGTTTTATATGCCTCGATTAACTGTACTTCAGTATCTTTTACCT
The DNA here is from genome assembly GCA_004027595.1 of Dinomys branickii. Lineage (NCBI taxonomy): Eukaryota > Metazoa > Chordata > Mammalia > Rodentia > Dinomyidae > Dinomys > Dinomys branickii. The sequence continues at coordinate 24,625 of PVLD010023732.1, read as the reverse complement.
TGTTTTCTGGTATTATTTCAGCAAATATTCCTTTTATATCGTTTGTGAGATCTCCTGCTGTTTCACTCACTCCTATAATTCGAGCATTATTACGTTTTGCCTCATCTTGGAGCTGTTGGATTGATTTTTCTTGTGTCTTTGATGATTTTATGAGGTCCTTCCCTTCACGCTCATTAGCTGCCATGCTGCCTTGAAGGTCTGAAATTCTATCCTCAGTTTTATTTAAGTGGTTTTGCAAGCTTTCAATGGAAGTTTTCAAATCCTGGCAATCTCTTTGGACCTGTTTCATTCTTGGTAATTCATTCCTCAATTGCTCTTGTAATGTTTCCATTTGTTTCCTATCTACTTCTAATCTTTTATCTATTTCTTCTCTATGTGTACAGAACAGTTCTTCCATTATAGTTTTCAGTTCATTTTTTGTCTGAGAGGTCATTGCAGGTGTGTGGCTTATTTCTGCTTTAAGCTCTTTTATGGCCTGTTGGAGTTGTTTTATTTCAGATGCAACCGTTTCATAACTTGCAGGTACGTGGCTTCCTAGTTCCCCTGTATCCTCGCATCCAGGACTTGTTCTCGGTGGGGTTGAATTCTGAGGCTGCGTTTTGTTCTTCTGTCTTCCCATTTTTGGGTATCAGATTCAAAATATTGAGCAATAAATTCCCCAGGCAGCTCAGCAGGCAAAGGTCTGCTGCAGAGGCTACTCCAATGACTCCTTCCCTTCGGGAGAATGTCCCTTAAGCTTTCTGCTGAGAGGTCCACTTAAAAGGCTGTTCAGATGCTGGTTTGTTGGGTGAGCTACTGCCTACTGAGAGACCTGGGTGGGATGTGTAAGACCGCTCCCCCGCCCTCCCAGGGTTCCCTGCATGTATAGGGACGGATTTCCTCCCCGACTCGGTGATCTGGTCATAGTGGGCAAATAGCTCACCAGCTTTTGGAGTCCCTGCTTGCACAAAAGTTCCAAAGTGCCAGTTTTTTGTGCTACGCTTGCGATCCGCCGCTCCCCGCCACTTCTGTTTCCTCGCGTTCTCCAGGTCTGGGGGAGGGAGCGGGATGCTCTGCTCCTCTGTGCTCCTCGCGCTGCCTCGGCTGAGGACTGCAGGCCGCTCAGGGTCTTGGCTGCGCAGCCTGCCCGAGGCGCGTGAGATCTGAGACCGCCCCGTGTTGCCGCTGCTAAAAAGCTGATTTCTGGCCAGAGTTGCTGGCGAGCTCAGCAGGTTCGGGAGGCGGGAGGGATCAAGCTGGCTGTGCCCCCAGGGCACTCGGACCAGCCAATCCACCTCCCGTCCGCCGCGCCAAGCCTCTCTGGTGTCCAGCGTTCAGGGCTTTCCCGTGTCTCGCCACGGCAATTTGGGCCGCCCTACCGTGTTTCCCCCGGCAGCGCAGAGAAACACGTTCGGTTTGAACTTCCCAGCCGAGGTCCTGGCATTCGCGCTCGCCAAGCCTGTCTCGAGCTGGTGGTGTCTATCAGGGAGGATCCCTCCTTGCTGCTCACCTGGTCGCCATCTTCCCGGAAGTCCTCTGAAAATTATCTCTAAAGTATTTGGTGATGTTAAAAGCAGCTGACCCTTTGTATGTACTTTTTCCTGAAAATGTTCTTTAGCTAGTTAGTTTGAATTGGAAGTTTTTGTCTCTTATAGGTGCTATTAAATGAAGATTAATTCAGTCTTATCAATGGTAATTATACATTCTCAAAAATAAACATGTATTGTAGCTATTTGTTAGGAAACAGTGAGTAATGTGAATTCAGTACATTTTCCTAAACAGTCTATCATCCATTTCTGGCTTAAAAAGCCATGGCAAAGATTTGCAGTGGTATGTAGCTAAGTTTTGCAAAGAGATTTGAAATATTTTAGAGTGCAATGGTTGAAGAAAGTTTTAGAGATAATTTGATTTTATCTTTTCATATTCTAATGGAAGAATATGAGGTTCAAAAAGATTAGTGGATTTCTTCAAAATTACAAAGCAAAGTTAGAGCTGTGACTAGAATTCAGCTTTCATCTCACAGTGTGGTGAAATTCTTAGTTGTACTGTTTTTGAGGAGGTAAACTGAAACTTAACAAAGCAGTAAACCTGTGAGATGTTGTAATGATTCAAAACAATGTTACTAGAGTAGAGTCATATAGAAATAGAGAGACAGAGTGAAACAGAATATAAAATAAAGCAGTGAACGAAATAGAAATATACATATGCATATACTTTAATGAAAGTATGTAAATGAATAAGTATTAAGATTCTCTGTTTTATTTGAAATCCTGCCCCATTTCTATCACAAACATTTCATGAAATTTTAGAATCCACATGTTGGTACCCCTTTGTAGCTTAGCCTAGTTGACTTTTCTTGTTAGAGAACAATTTCTCATGTATTTTCAGCTATAGGGTTTCTTAGAGCCTGCACGAGACAGAGTACATTACAGCCTTCCATCCATCATCTGTCAACCTCAATAAAATACTGGCCTTTTCAGAAGTAATTTTGCATTTTCAAGGTAACAGTATGTGTCACTCATATATCACCATTGCCAGACTTCAGCGAGTACCAGAGAGTCTGTTTCTCGACACCTTTCATTTCCTTGAGAAAGACACGATGGAATTAATTTATACTTACCCACCTGCTTTGGTGGAACCCTTAACAGTTGGCAAGTGGGACCAGTTTAGGATGCTGCTCTTGCCCTTGGTTTAGAATTATTGCTAATGTGGGAATCTACTCTTATGCTTGGTAGGGGCCAGAACCTGTTACCTTATTGTGTAGATCAGAGTTCTGGTTATTTCTGTCATAATCTTCCATGATCACAAACCTGAAAGACATATGTTCATTTTTGTTGTTGCTGCCCATCTTCCTAATTTTCAACCATAAAGGTCTCAGTGTTCAGAAAGGAAATGCGGCTGTAGTGCTTGGGGACATTGATTTGTGCAAACATATATAGTATACATAAAGCTTTTTATTTGCACCTATTAAAGGAAAAGATGCTATATTATGGTTGATACATTGTGTCAACTTGGGGAGTCTAGAGGTTTGGCTGAGTGACTCAGCAGGAAGCCAGAGTGTTTACTTTGTATGCATCCTGAGCCTGTGGAAGAGGAGGGCATGGAGACTATATGAGTGCTGCACACCCTCTGGGTGGGGGTAGCCTGTTTACAATGTAACAGAAGGAAGGAGGTTGCTTGCTGTCATTCCTCCCTTTTGCTGGTTGTTTTTGCTGTGCTCTGCCACCATGAACATTTGCCCTCTGCCATGTTCCACTCTGCCTGTGAACCAGCCAAGTATGGACTGAAACTTCCACAAACTGTAAGCTAAATAAACCTTTGCTTCCTCTATTTTAGGCGTTGGGTATTTTGTCTCAGCAAGGAGAGAAAAGTAAACAAGACATGCTAGAATCCTACAATTTTAGGATTAAGTAATTGTAAAGTCCACACAATGGATATTTGATTTTATTTTGTCATGCCTAAGTATATACTTGTATACTTTTGTGAGAAAAAATGATCTTTTTCACTCTGATTTTATGATTCTGCTACATATTGATTTTATATAGACCTGTGCCAACATTTATTGAAAGTAATTTATGAAGCAATTGGTTAACATCTGAGTAATGTCTTTATTTATTAATATTTCAATTTAAATGATAAATTTGGAAATTCATAAAGGTTAAAATATGATGTCCAGTATCCACAAGGCTTTCTATGTGCCTAGAAACACAAAAACCATACAAAGTATTTTTAAGGAAAAAGAAGTTCATATTAAACATTTTCAAGAAAGCCAATCTCAGTTCAGAAACACCAAAGGAATGTTCTGACTTTTATTTATTAAAGTAAAATACCTGATGTAAAATTTCCAAAGCAGAAAGAATTACTGTCAAATAGGTGTCACTCTTCAATTTGAGCTTTCAAAAAATGAAATGTGTGCACAAATTATAGTAAACGGTTTTTCCATTACGTAGGCAAAAACTTAATGACATTTTGCAGTGAAGTAGCATCTCTATTATCTTTTCAATTTCTTTATTTTTCCTCAGTCCATTTTCCACTTCTCTTATGTGGTAGTTTTTAAAATATAAAAGGTGATCTGTATAATTAGAAAAAAGGAACTAATACATCAACATATTTTATTAACAATATATAAGCAAAATTCATTAACCAAGAGCTATATAATATTTTATTTGACTATTGAAACAACATCCTACTTTTATTTTCTAGGAGGAAAGATTTAATTTGTATATAAACAATGTTCCTTGAGGTCTATTTGGATTTGTTTAATATCTCTAACTATATAGCAAAAATCCCCATTTTCATTCAGATAACCTATCGCATTCTATGAACATAACCCTTATTCTCTTTTTGGTGTCTTTCTGCAGTGAGCTGTTGGCATTTTGTGGGTTAGAGATACCTATGCTAAATTTTTCTTTTGTTGCACTTTTATAACATAGCCATTAAAAAAAATGTGTGTCATAGAAAAATTGATGAGTCTTTAATTCATCGTAGAAATGGTTTCTAAATTTGTTGATTTATAATACAAAATTTGTAGTTGTGATAAGATGGGAGGTTGCTCATTAGCCTCTCATATTTTTAATATTTAATTTGCTTAAGTTCTGGGTGACAAAGATATCAGCAAGCATATGTACCACAGTTAAGGGAAAGTATACTATTCTGGAACCATTTGTTTTCCCCTTATGTTTTTCATCTTTAAGTTTCAAAAAATTTATACAGTTTATGTAAATATGCAGATGAGGAGGAATATTTGTATACTCCCTTCTTCCTGTTTTGTGGGTTACGGTTGTTGAAAGGGTAATATACGTGTACCGACTCCTCACAATCAGTGTAAAAGTTATGTATTGCAAACGTGTACTAAATAAAGTTACATATTAAACATAAAAGAATAATAAATGCACTAATATCTTACTGAAAAGCAAACTTGGATTATTATTCTAAGTTACTTCTTTTTTTTTGGTACTGGGAATCGAACTCATGACCTAATGCGTGCCAGGCAGGTGCTTAGGCCGTTGAGCTACATCTCTGGCCCTAAGTTACTTCTTTTTTGGTACGATGAAATATGGTATATCTTCTGGCATAACTAATTATAAAACTCACATTTCAGAATCTGGAGACCTAGGTTTGTACTTGAATATTTCCTTTTAATCTCTAAAATTACTGTTACTATTTGTTTATCATCATATTTTCCTGAAAGAGATCACATACTTTCATTTTTACACCAAGACAATGTTACAATTTAGCACCTGATAACTTTCCTTTGATTTATTCTGAAATCTGTTACCACAATGGGAAGTTTGCTTAACATTAAAGATCTTCTTCAGCAGTTTTCTTTCTCTATGTCAGTTCTCAGTCTAAGCATAGTATGAAAATAAATCTATGATGAATACCATTCCTCCAGAAATACTCTGCACTGATATATTGTTTCTGGGGAATTACAGATTCTGAGAGTTTAAAAAAACTCTCAGATTTGCTACCCAAACCCTCTCTTTTCAAGTAGTGACTCCTTTATAAATGTTTGTCAACTTTCTGTTTCTATGACAAAATGCCAGAGATTCCCCATTTATAAAGAGGCGAGTGTTACATTAGCTCCTCAGAAAGGAGGTCTCAGGCCATGATCCATTGGCCCTGCAGCTCTGGGCCTGTGGCAAGGCAGCAGATCATGACAGTCATATGTGATGGAGTGAACGTTTTCCCACATGGTGGCTGAAGAGCAAAAGTAGAGAGAGAAAGAGACAGGGGAAGAGGCTGGGGCTCCCAAATTCCCTTTGATGATACAATTCCAGTAACCTAAAACCTTTCAGTAGACACTGCCCCTTAAAGTTTCTGCTTCTCCCCAGCAGTGAGGTGGACACCAAGCCTTTGACACATGGCCTCTCAGGGGAAATTCCAGATTCAAACTAAATCAACACCACTATCACCACCACCGAGACTCCTTAAACTCTCCAGGACTCACAATGCTTCCACTTAAGGGGCATCTCATTTAATTCAAGTGATGGCTGTGATTTCCACACAGTTTTCTATGTCAAGCCTAAAACCTATCTCCCTTGAACTGAGATAGTAGTTCACACTGCATAAGGAAAAGTGAGACTTGACTTACACAAGTGGAAAGGACATGACTGTGGAGTGTGCTGGGCATCTGCCCTTTGGCTCTATGCAGCACCTCAAGCCCACCTGATTCAAAGGCTTGAGAAATGTCTTCCAAATGCTTTCTCTTTTCTTTCATTTTCAATCTCTGCTTGCCTCCACTTGGCTACAGTAGCTTTTCCTACAGTTTCTCTTCATGTGGCCAGCAAAATAGCTGGCTGCTAGGTATCTTTAATTCACTTCATTCCAACTGTCATAAAAAAGGCAGTACTCTATTCCTATGAAAACAAGCAAGCAAGCAAACAACAGTCCTGCCAAAGAAACATGCCTACACTCAAAAAGTACACAAGAAAACCAGAAATATTCTGAGTGACTCCCCAGCTCATAAAACATGACCAGCCCTAGACAGATCACGGAAGACTCCACAGGATTGGAGTTGCAGAAGGTGAGTTCCTTAAAAGAGCAGGAGGAGTACAGAAAGGAAACAGGTGTCCACCATAATAAAAATGTGCCTGTTAAATTATGTTGCTCAAGAAAGAACAGTGTGTCATAGACACAATGTAAAGTGTGGCCCAGCTCTACGCCCTAGGGATAACCCATGGAGCCCATCACTGTGTCAGCTTTGAAGGGGCAGTGACTCCTACTGGTTTAGATTCTGGTTTAAGACAGACAGTTTTTGAGATATTCTAATTTGTTCCTATTCTGCCCTTTTCTCCCTCCTTCCTTTTCTTTCCCATTCCTTCCTTTCTGCCATTGTCTATTATAAGAGAAAAGTAGTTGCTTCTAGGGATTTAAGGTGTATAGGAGAAGGACATCTGGGGATAATTATTCTACAAAATGATGTGGTAACTACAATAAGGGAGGTAAAATACTAATGTAGGTCAGAATGGAATTACTGTGCAATCGTGTGTGAGTATATATATATCCACACTAATTGCAGAACTTTAAAAGTAATGCTGCTACACTTTGCTTTAGCTCCTTTGCACAATTTTCTGTGATTATTAACTTGCATATGATCTTTTCAGGAACCCTTCCACCTACTGTAACACACTATTCCAAGTAGCGTATTCTATCCTTGCTGTATTTCCCAGCACCCATATCCTGCTTTGCTTTTTCCCATAGCATGACCACCTTCTATCACACCTCTACAATAAATGGGCTTGCCTTAATGTCTGCTTGCATAGTCCACTAGAATATAAGCTCAGTGAGAATGGGGGAGGAGTTTTTGGTGATTTATTACTAGAATATATGAAAGTTCTGACTGAAATAACTATGTCTCTTCCTTTTATAGTCTTCTGTCCTGTATTCTTTATCTCATGAGTAACTATATTTTCTATCCAATTTCCCAAGGCCAAGTAATATATTTCCCCACCTTGATTATAACTATTTTACAAGAACCTTGAAAATTGTCTTTCTAAAATTCAGACATCACAAAATCATTCCACAAGTCAGCAATGTAGCAAACAGAATTAAATGAAGGTCATTGTATTTAGGATGGCATGACTTACTCTGCGCACATTCTAACTCTGTACAACTGCTTTATTCTGTAAGTCTTCATGCTCCATTCAGCTCATAACTGGTAGATTGTGTTATTAAATGTACAGAACCTTAATTTGCAAATTTTATGCTCTGCTGTTTATTTTTTTAAAGTGAGAACTCTTGCCATTTTTCGTAGCCACTTTCTCATCACTCAGACACACCTCTGACACCCACAACTCTAAGGAGGAAGGGTTTATTTTGGTTTACAGTTTATAGAAGTTGCCGTTCATAGTCAGCGGGCTCCAAGGTCAGTAGCATGGCGGAGGGCATGGTGAAAGAGAAAGAGCTCATGGCAGGGCAGGAAGGAAGCAGGTGGGGGGAGAGAGAGAGAGACAGAGACAGAGATAGAGAGAGAGAAGAGACAGAGAGAGACATAGAGAGACAGAGACAGGGACAGAAAGAGAGAGACAGAAGGAGACAGACAGAGAGACAGAGAGAGAGACAGAGACAGGGAGAGACAAAGAAAGATGGAGAGAGAGATGGGGAGACAGAGACAGACAGATAGATGATGGATATCATGGGAAGAAGGAAGGAAGTGTATCTTCCTGACCCACCTCTTCTGACCAGGCTTTGACTCTCAACATCACAGTCAGCTATAAACTCATCAGGAGACTCCTCCATGACTAGTGTCACACTCCCATGATTCAGTCACCTCCCCAGTGCCCTACCTACGTGTGCATGAGGCTTTGGGAGGACATCTCGATATAAACTCCAACACCATTCTTCAAAATTCTTGTCACATTTATTCTCCAGTTTTTCAAAGGCAGCAGGTTGACAGGTGAGTATGGACAATTGCTTGCCTTAGCTCAGAAAATTTAACATACTAATAGAAGCTTCAGTTTTGTGAGATCCTTCCTGGGCTTTAGTTTCAGTTTTCTCCTCCCAGTATCTGTTCTATCCATTTCAGTCTGATGATCGTCCTTCTCAAGCAAAGGAGAATCAATCCTGGGTGGCGCTGCCTGGCTGATCCTCAGACCGGTCTTTGCGTAGGAAGCTGGAGGATACATTTGACTATGTCCAGTATTCACCGCCCCCACCCCAGCATCAATTCCTATTGTGACTTAGTTGCTTGATACGATTACCTTTCTGCTCAATAGCGAGAACTGTAGTAACTCTCCTCAACGACACCTGCAACCATGAGCTTGTGCCAGAAAGAAGTCCTGGAAAATGGCTATCAGAGAACTTCAGTTCCTAAAATATCACCACCACCAAACTTTCACTAACCTCCATCACAGGATGCTACTTCACTGTACCAAGTCTTCTAGACCTACCTTCCTCAGGATCATTTCTTAGTGGTGTAAGGGAAGAATGACGGTAGCTAAGTTTAGGCCAAATAGTTGCCTTAATGATCAGCTTTTCCCTCAGGATAATTTTATAGCGTTTGGCGTGACCTCTGTTCCCGTCTTTCATTCCCTTGGCTCTCCTGGCTTATTTCTGTCGCCCTGACCTTCTAAATGCCTACTTCTCGTCTTCATTTTCAGGGACTACTGGGACCTTGTTTATGACTCTTGCAGAGAATTTTGCCTTTTCTCTTAATTATTAGTTGGGGAGTTTGGTGTCTTCCTTCTCATTTATTTCTTTTCTTCTTGTGCAAAGATTCAGATGTAGCGATCTGTATACCCATCCAGGACCAGGGGTGAGCAGTGGCCCATCAGTAGCCTGGAGCTCTGAACATGGCTAATGCTGGTGAGAGGCACCAGAGGTTAACATGTCAGCATCTTCTGCCTTCCCAGGCCAGCCTTATTAGACAGGGGAAAACTGTAGCTGTAGATGGATCATAGAGGATGAAAAATAACCAGGTTTTCCATGAAAACTGAGTAATTGCTGATTGATTCTGGCTATAGACTGAATTAAGGTCTTTTGCTTTCTCCTCCAGAATAGGAGATTCCTGGCTCCTAAAAGTCTTGAGTCTACTTTCCTCAACCACACTCATGACATAGACATAATTCCACTACTGTCTGCTGAAGAAGGCAGTGGAGAGTAAGGAAACAATCCATCATATGAAATGAGTAACAGGGAAAGAGTCTCACTGGGCCTGGTACAAGGGGAAGACGCTGTGTAGGTGTGAATCCTACCTAGAAACAATAAGGAAGTATCCACGGAGGCGCAGGCAGAATCGTGAGAGAAGGCACATAAAAGTACTTATCCCTAAAGCACAGTCCTCCAACCCAATAGTACAATGAAAATGAATGACATTTTAACCAGGGAAACTTGGGTTTACAATTCCTCTCTTTTGGAGGAATTCACAAAGTAGACCAGAAGAGAGGCAGAAATATGGGCTGAAAAACCCCATCTTTGTCCACTCCATAGCTCCTGCTTTGCTTTGCTTTGCTTTGCTTTGCTTTGCTTTGCTTTGCTTCTTTTGGTACTAGAAACTGACCTTGCGTTTGCCAGGCAGGCACTGCGCCCTGAGCCATCTCCCTGGTTCACGCTTGCTTTTCTAGTAGGCTTTGGCCCACCGTTTTCTGACCATCATTTTGTGTGCTCCTGATTGAGGATTTCTGGGACCCACTAGAAAAATCAGCCTCTAAAGCACGTATGTCCTCAGGAATAAAGTATTGAATATAATATCAAAAATTGTTTTTGGAATCAATCCAATTTTTAAGGGAATTTATCTGATTTTCTGAAGCCCTATAACCTAAGTTCCCTTTTCTGACAAGGAATTTGTAAACAGGTTCTAAATCTTCATTCATTTCACCTTTTTTAAAGCAGAGGTATGGAGTTATGGGAGAGGACAGATCCTTGTTTTTTTCCCTTGACCAAATAAAGTTGGGGTTGGGAGCAAAGAGATACCCTAAGGGAAATAAATTACCATACTGGGAGGAAGAGTGGAACAATTCATTATTTCCATATGCCACACATAAGCTTGTGGAAAATGACAACCTGGTCACTGTGCCCCTGAATATCAGCTTTCGTGATATCTTTGGCGTAAATACACCAGTCACTTCAGTTGCCTTAAAGGATAATTTTCTTCAGTTCTACAAGTAAAACATGAAAGTCCAGCCAGGCATGGTGGTGCACGCCTGTAATCCCAGCATTTGGGAGGCTGAGGCAGGAGGATCGTTACGAGTTCAAGACCAGCCTGGGCTACAAAGTGAGCTCAAGGCCACCCTGAACTGCATAGCGAGAACCTGTCTCAAAAAGGGGAAAAAACCCAAAAAACCAAAAAAACATGTAGGTCCAATAAATAGAAGTTTCAGATGTCTGAGTCAAAGATACGTTCCATGAAAGTGCATCATGGATTATCTTGATTACTAAGTCAGAATCTATTCAAGTTGAACAAAAACAGTTTCCTCTGTAGTTTTGCCTTTGTGTTGGGTGAAATGATTTTTTCAATGTAATTCATAATAAGTACTGCTCCTCCAGAGTGTTTACAGTAGCAGGAATAAATAGTTGTGTTTTTTGAAATGAATTCGAAACACAAGAATCACTTTTGTATTTTGAGGAAAAGCTGGAAAATTGAACCCCAGAGCCACAGCAGCAATAACAACGAACCGCATCTTTTAAATATGTTACATTGAGCCAGGCGAGTTTCTTTTGTTTTGTGATTTCCCTATCTGACTTTGGTCTCCCATGTTGATTGCTTTAAACATTTTACAGCCTGAAATATTCTAAGTAGGTATCTAGGTTAAAAAAATATATATACACTGTTTAGAGATTCAAATGCTCTTGGACACTTTAAGCAGGATAGCAGTCTCCTTTAATATGATGTAGTTTAACAGACTGCTATGGATGTACAGATACCCAAATACAGGACAGTACTGGGTTTTGGGGGCTCTTTTGGTGTTGGGGCTGAAGCACAGTGCGAGCCATAGTAAGCATCTAACAGAACAGTTAAGACACCAGTTCCTCCAAACAAAGGCAATTACTATGTATCACAAAACCAAACCAGAAGGTAGACAGCACCAACAAAAACACCTCCCGTTCAGATATTTCAGCTGTAAGTTCTTTTCTTTTTCTGAATAACAGTGACATTATCTTCCACTTCAAGAAGATTGCATCTTATTTTAGAAAGTTCCAGGGATCTGGCTCTTATTTCTGCTACTGCAAAGCACTAAACCCTTGGGAAGATTTGAAAATGGAGTAGGAAAACAGTACGGAGACCAAAGTTGAATTGTGTGGATACAGACTGGCTATATTTTGGCTTTTTGCAGAAGAAGAAAACATCTATATCACCTGTGCTGAATTAAACGTATTGTTTTCAAACTAAATAGACCTCATTTAGGGAATTAAAGTGGGCCACGAACTTGTTTCTCTCGTTCCCCCGGCTGCTTTCAAATCCCACATGCAAAGCAAGAGGGCCTCGCACATTTCTACTTCAAGACTGAACGTGCAGGAAATGAGGGCCCTCGACACAGCTTGGGAGCAGAAGATCCAAATCAGAGTAAATTGTGTAAATTATAACTAAATTGCAAAGCATTTGGACAAAGCAGGCAGGGTAGGCTAATCAGGAAAGCATCGTATTTACTCTCCGATAATGCAGGTTGGGAGAGGAACTGGAGGAGGGAAGCATCACAAATCTCTGTGAATATATTTTCTGAACTTGGCAATCTGAACTGGTTTTGTCACATATTTGCAGCTTAAAAAGTATTTGGCTTCTAACAGCCAAAATAAGTATCCTTTAATCACTTTCAACCTATGAACAGATGGGCAAACAGTGCTTTTATAAATGGAGCATACAAAATACTTCAATATCAGCCAAAACTAATTAGTAGCAATATCTGAACCAAACTCTAAAACCAATTTAGTGTTTAATATATATTATTGTTTAAGCGTTAGCACTTGAAAGGAAATTCCCTGTTCAAATGTTTGCCAAGCTCAGGGTCTAATGTTTGGACATGATTAATTTACTAATTAACTTATTGCATCTTTTCTTACAAATAACTTTGCTTAATGATTTCTTCTCTGTCTGTAATCATGTAGTTTGATACCTTGATCATAGATTTGTCAAACTTTAAGTGAAAAATTCAACTTTGGTGTCTCAACTTTCTTATAGTGAGTTTAGAAGGAGATGGCCTCAGGGCAAATTTGTCCCTTTGGTGGTGGAGACTGGTTTTATATCTGGTCTTTTTTTTTTTTTTTAATCACAATAAAGATTTTCTGAATTTCACAGAGAATGTTTAGTGGCTAAGAATCCAAACCAGCCTCATTTCTACTGATTTTCTAATTCAGAGGAGATCGCTTGGGCTCTGGGAATCTGTTATCACAGTACATTCCCTCATCTCATCTAGTGTTCATCCTTGGACTATGGAGACATTGGATACTTCTGTAACAGAACCTGTGTGTATGATATGGCTACATAGTTAAATAATGCTGAAGCAAACAATTGAACAAACATGCTCAAATCATGCTGACCATTGAGGACTGGATGTTGCCAAGGCCAGCTTATCTGTTGCCATGATAGTTTTGTCCTCTTGATTTTATCATGCACAGGATTAGGAGGGCTTTGAGCTCTGACTTCCTGATCTAAGGAGGTACCAGTTTCCTCATTATAAAATCAAAATAATAATATTTATCCAACAAACTCTTTTCAATCAATGGTGAAATTCCAAAGTAAATGATTGATAAAAGGTTGCTACTATTTCTATTACTGTTCTGAATGTTTACATGCTGGTATGTTTCAGAAAATGTGAGTAAAATTAGAAATAAGAAACAAATTATCATTTTCTTTACATATTCATATGTGCTTACAATTGAGGATCTAGATTTTTATCAGTTGTACTAGAGAGGAGTCATTGAATCAGAATAAATGAAAGCAGGTCCTGAGTAAGAGTTTCTTGAAAATAATTGTCAGATGATTTTTATCCACCCTTTTCTAGAAACACTGTGTTATTACCCCCACAATAGCATTTTGGAATGTTTCTGCCCTTATATGCTTAAAAATTTACAATCATGTAATGCATACAATTTAATATATTTATTCTCTTACTATCAGTGTTTGAAATCATAAGCACTTTCTCAACCATAATCTTCCTCAGTTTTATGACCTCATGATAATTTATTTTTTGGACTAATATAATTTATTTAGACATTTATTTCTTAATTTTTATTATAAATGAAAATATGATGAATGTCTTCATAAATATGCCTTTTTCATAATTCCCAGAAAGGTGTTACTAGGCCATATGCTCTTGATCCATACTGCCAAGTCACCTTTTCAAATAGATTATGAAGTCAAGAATAATGCGGGGAGTTCATCTTCATGAAAACTTTCTCTGAAATTGGATAGTTATCGAGATGTTTTTCTCCTACTGTTGAAAGTGAACAATGATGCCTTCTTATGTCTACTTTAGCTTAACATTTTACTGTATGTATGTTTCTATTTGGGGCCAGGTTTATATTTTAACTAACCACAATAAACTTTTTGAGAATATTACTAAACTTCAAGGTATGTGGCTGTCACAAAACCAACTGTAGGAATTATTCCAAAATTAGGAAATATAATGAAGACAAAATATGAGATGCTGACTTTTGTGAGTATATGGTGTTTTGAATAGGCCTTGAGATTCTGTATGAAGGCAGTTTTACAACAAAAGATTTAGGTGGGTGCTGGAAACAAAAAAAAGAGATCAACAATAGATTATTTTTTGGGAAATAAATATAAATGTGAGATTATACAAAAGGAGCTAATTGCTGTGTTTGTCTGTATATGACTCCTGGGTTGTCTTAGGTGGACAGGAGCTACACGATTTATTAACGTTTGTGTCTCCACCCAAGAAATTAGCATTATGAGACTGAAAATCATTATTTGGTTATGGATTCAGTAATAAAGAGCTTGAGATTCCAATTATTTTGGAGATGTGTGCAAGACAGAGTTACCTGTGCTTGTTTATTGCAAGGTAGCAGATCCCCTTCCCACTGACTGTGAGATATGAGGTGTTTCCTACTCATGGTGAAGAAAGACAAATTGTCATTTTGCTCTCTGAGTCCTTCGTTGTGATTATTCATATGATAGTTTTAATTGCATATGTTTGCTCAGCCACTTTTGATTTAATATTAGACTAGTTTTATTTTCTTGGACTAGTTTCATTAACGTGTGGAATAAGATACAGATTAAAACCTAGAACTTCATATCGTATGATTAGCAAAACTAGCATCACCTGATACTAAGGCATCAGTGATGGCTGTGTAGGTGAGTGACAAACCTCCTACTGTTATTTAAAATGATTTTATGCAGCAGAGATTTTTATTGCCCATGTCAGTTCTTCTGCTGAGATTCAGACTTAATTGCCTCTTCCAGGTTATAGCTTCATTGTATATAGTGGTAAAAGTGTCCCCTTTCTCTTTCCTTTTTTAAACTTTTTTTTTTAGTATACATTTGTCATTCATATTGATCACATTGTTCATAGAGAATTGGTACCTGTACAATATTCTATGATTTCCAGGAAGTAAACATTCTACTAGGTGTGCTCATAGCAATATACGGTGGTTTCCTAGATGAACTTAGTAGATATCATAACATAAAAAGTGAACGCATATTTCTAAATGAAGCCACTATATCTAGTTCAATGACTTCATATAAGCTGTATGGAAAATGAACATAAATAAATTTTCAGTGACATTATGGTAGAAAAGTATTGATTTTTATTAGAACTTTGTAAGTAAATACTGAGATAGTGAACTTGGTAAAAGCATTGTATATTTAACTTTATATGGATGAAACAACCCTATGTTCTTAATTTCTATTGAATTGTTTATGACAATTTATTAGCTTATCATCTGTATGAAAATTTTGATTAGTAATTTTTTTGCCTTGAGCACTGAGAGTTAGTTGCAACCATTTTTATGTCATTTTAGAATCAGATTTTTTTTATTATAAAGAGAATAAAAAACAGTAATACAAGAACAGACAAAAACAAAACAAAGTGAAAACAATAAAAATACATTTTCAAAACAAAATGATAGGAGTTAACAGTGGTTGTTATATTACATGTTAAAATTATATCATTTTTACATCATTCTAGCTTGTACAAGTAAAGGCAAATACATTGAAATTCATAAATAGATTCAAAGAAAGAAGTTGTTCCATTTTTGTTAGAAAATAAGTAAAAATAACAAGTCAATTTATTCACTATGAGATTATTTCATTCTTCTGATCTTGAACTGAGTGGACTATCACATGAAATTAAGCAGACTGCCACATGTAGACTTCTAGATAGAAAACTTCCTGAAATCCTGCCTCAGTTCTTTGCCTAGTCTAGCAAGCGCATGGTTGTGACACCAGCTTGCACTGAAAAGCCTAGGCCATAAATTCTTAACAAAATGATGCATTGTTCATGAAGCAGTTGTTCTTCTGATGTTTCTTTCAGAAAACAGAATCCATGACATGTAACCAACAGCAGGATATTGGAGCAAGGGAGAGGGAAAGCAGGGCCCCCCCATAGGTGATATGACAGTGCAACACAGTGTGCATTTAGCATGCACCCACTACATAACCAGCAATGTCAGAGTGAAGAGGAATGCAATTTTTGTTGGGGGATATAAATATTCATCCTATAAGAACTTGTTCGTTGAATACCTTGAAGTAAGAAAATATTACTGACCCCAAGAGCATTGACAAAACTCAGGGCTTAAAAAGTTTTCATCCTATAAAGTATTCAGTGAGAGTATCCTTACTTGGCAGAGATCATTTACCTCTGGAATAAAAATCTTAAATAAAATCAGTTTGACAGCTATTTGATTAATCTTTGAGTGGAAATGTAAGTGTGCATGTCAATTATCTATTGACACACTAATGTCACAAATCTTAGTTACTTAAAAAAACAGCCATATATTACTTTTGATGAGATTATTGTGAGGGTCTGGTCCAACTCAGATGGTATTATCTGGACCCACTTGAGAGGGTATAACATGTCCCTTCTTCACATTACCTCTTTTTCTCTGAAGGCTTGTTGGTTTGTTCTTCCTCAGATGTAAAGTTCTGAGAGAATGGAACCCATGCAGCACATGTGTTAGAACTGACATATTGTCACTTCAGTTGGATTCTCTTGGCCAAAGCAATTCACAAGACCAACCTCGGTTCATGGGGTGGGCAGTATGGCTTGGATCTTAGAGGTCCCCCAGATTGAGTTCACAGCCTTTGGCACTACTGGGAGATGGTAGAACCTTTAGGAGGTGAGATGCAGTGCATAGAACCCCTTGGAAGTTAGGTCAGGAGAGGCATCTCTTGAAAGGAGCACTGGGACCTGGCCCCTTCCCTTCAAGGGTCTTGGATTTGATCAAGGAAAAAAGACAGGTCTATGAGGTAGCTGTAGCACATGACACAAGCTTTATTTGAACCCCCATGTGCTGGTATGCATGTGAGAAGTCCCTCATACCAAGTGTCTTCAGGAGAGAGTGCCCTCGAGCCACCACCCGGAAAGGAAGGAAGGCAAGGGAACTCTAGTGGGAAAGTGGAAGAGTGGAGGGGACTTATATGCCTAGGTGATCTCCAGCAAGATGGGGGAACCTCTGGGTCTGAGAGCTCCAAAGGGCATCAGTGGCTTGAGGCGTTTTGTTAACTAAATTGTTTGATTGATAACTAACATATATTCAGTGACGTTTTATGCTCTGTGCAAAGCAAGAAGCTTTAAATGACTATGAGTATCCTTATCTGGACCACGTTTAAAACAAACGGGTGTGTAAGTGTTTTGAGTTTGGAGCCAGCAGACATTTAAACTGATAATCCTAGCCAGTGTGAAGAAGTGAGCAAGAGCGGAGGTCAATATACAAGGGCCACCTTTGGTTTACTAAGTAACATGAGTAAAAATCCATGTCAAGAATGGCTTGTAATTTAAAGACATTAAAGCATTTTGTTTTAAATTTGGGATTTGAATTTGAGAAAAACTTGGGAAGAACTGTCAGAGAAGACAAAATAATCAGCATATTTCATAGCTGCCTTAAGAGTAAAACAAAATATCACAGTCACAAATAATATTAGATGTTCCAAATACCCAAGTTTATAAGGAAGCAGTCAAAAGTGGGGAAAATGATTCATAAGCATTGACAAGAGGAGTACTATTTGTGGTAGTATTAGTAAAGAACTTTACATTACCGAGGCAAAATATGTTGAAAGCACTAAAACAGTTTTTTCCTTTGTCAGATGAAGAACAGAGTGTGTATTCAAAAATATCAGCTTGCCAATGGGAAAAAAAGGTTCCTGTTCTTTTTATAAAGCCATTGATGTCACAATAGTAGCCTTACCGATGTGTTATATAATCCTGATCACCTTCCAAAGGCCTACCACTCAATACCATCAGCATTTAATTTAAATTTCTAGAGCATGAATTTCAAAGGATATACCTGACACATAGTTCTTTTCTTTTTCTGTTCAATGAATTACTCACCCTTCTATTTTACAATATGCTATATTTTTTCCTCAAGTAATTTATAGGTATTTTCTCAAAACAAAATGAAAAAAAACAGCCACTGATACAAAAGAACTACGGTTACAAAATCACTTACAAGACCAGCTGCTTTCCCTTTGAGAGAAGGGGAAAATTGTTTCTCATTTACACACACAGACACAAGGAGAACTAGCAACCTCAGTTACACATTCTTAGTTATAGATCAAAAGTGAATGCAGAGTACAACTTATCTTTGTCTCAGCAAATCTCAGTAGTCAATTGAAGTTACTTGGGATTTAGAAGGTCATGTCAAAAGGATCTTCAGTGAATATTTCTTGTGAATTTTCTTTTGATCTGAGACTGGTCTATCTCCTATTTCATTTTTCTACAAAATTATCTTCATGCGACCTATCTTGGTGTTGATTGTTACTGCAATAACACTGCCGTTCAAGTGATAGTTAATATAGGGCATATCAGAAGATACAATAAGCTTTAAGGCAAAGTACTTAAAAATAAATGAAAAGAAGACAGAACTGAGATTCCCTGCTAGGTACTGCCCAGCAAAGACTTAATGGCTGGGTCAAATAAATAGTCAAAATAAGACTCTCAATATTTCAGTTACCCAGGGAAGAAAAATAATAGGCAAATGTAAAGCAAAACAAATGTTCCAAAACCTTCTTGATGCAGAAATCAAAAGAGACCAGGAGGGGAAAAAACAAAAAAACAAAAAACAAACAACAAAAAACAGAGTCAATTTCAACCAGAAGTTTTCTCTGAGGATTGAGAATATTTGACCTAGAATTCAGAGATAGATATGCAGTGCACTTCTAGTGGATGAATCTACTAAAACCTCAGTTAGACTCCAACTCCGTCTACGAGAGGTAGAAACAAAAACGTTTGTAGAAACAAAAACGTTTGTATATGCTAAGAACTGGAAGATAATTAGACTATGGACTTTGGAAGACTTTGAAAAAAACTGGCCACCATATAAAAAACTAAATCAAATATACGAAGACAGAACAGTAGACACAGACTGACAGAGGTTACTGTGAGTGTGTGTGTGTGTTAGTGTGTGTTTACAGCTCTCTCATGGGTCATCATTCCTTCAGAGGTCATTCTCGGCAGCCTTGGAGGGCTGAATCTAGCTTCCAGCATGACTCTTCTCTGCTGCCAGTCCTCTAGATCAGGGCTCTAATGACCATACTGCACTCTTTCTCAACTGAGAAGTTTGGATCATAATTTAATAATCATAAAGTAGTCTTTATTTTAAAACAGCTTCAGAGACAAGAAAAATTTCTAGACTAATCTACCCTGCAATATGAAAATATTCCTTTTTTAATAGCTGTCAATAAACTTAGACAAATTCATTTTTTCCAATTTCCTCAAAAAGTTAAATTGACATATGATGGTATATTGATTCTAGATTATGCAGCCTTCTTTGAGAACCTTGTTGACACATTTAAGCGATATCAGATTTTGAATTCTGTGTAAAAATTAAAATGCATTCCCTATGTCAATATTGTTATCTTTGAAAGCATGTAAGACTGTAGAAGTATTTATTTTTCTTGTTACCTCTAAGAAGTTTTTATATTTTATTTTAGGAAGAAAGTTTCTCTCAATAAAGCTGATAAACTGGGCAGCAAAGTTAAAAGAATGGGACGACACATAGAAATCTTCCAAGTATTCCAAGAAAAAAACAAATTAATAATTACCAAAAAAGTAGTTCGAATGATTACTATCATCCAAGCGCGAGTCAGGGGGTGGCTTGAACGCAAAAGACTTCAAAGAATAATAGTAAAGGTAAGCGAGCATTCGATATTATAATGTGTTTAAAGTTTAATATGCAGATTTAATTAAATGGAATTTTTTTAATAGTTGCCTGATCAGTAAACCTATAAATTTTTTGAGTTCCATCTACTTTTTTTTTATTAAGGACATGATGAATAATCTGCTCTGATAATAGGTTCAGGTTTTGCCACGTTGGATGGTCTGAACAAAAGAATTATCTTACCCTTAACTGAATAGTCTGGAACCACTCACCCTTAAACTAGGACAGACCTTCCTTGCTACTAAAGTTTTTGTTTTCTTTTCTATGTATTCTCTGTTTAGAGCAACTTTTTTCCACTTCCTATAATGCTGGATATTCTTGAAGAGCGTAACTGTCTCATTTAAAAAGAACTATGACCCCCCCCATATCTACCTGAGCAACATTTGTAAATAGCAATACTGCCTTTCAAGAGAAGTTCGAAAGACTTGTGTTGGCTGGGCTAATGTGGAAGAACTTGATTGGACAGATCTTGGCAAACAGAGAGAACATAGAATGTCTTCACCCTGAGGGTTAAAGACTGAGGAAACAGCTATAAAGAGAAAAAATGGAACAGGAATACCCACTGTAATACCTTTCTCTTGTGGGAGGAACCTTCTAGAATGGACTGGCATGTAGGCACCCTGAACACATTTGTCTCAGAGCATAGTGACACTAGTGGGAGAAATCTATCTGCTTGTCTCTGGCTATAAATTTATGCATGTATAAATGTACACAAATGACATTAATGTGTAATATGTGCATGTGTTTCTGATGATGAAATATGCTAATGAACATAAAACTCTGGCAAAAGTAAGCACTGTATACTTAATCTATGAGTAATTCTATGACGTTGCTGCTATATACATTTACAGGTAAAAATCTGAAGCCTCGAGAGGTTAAACTATTTGCTGAAAATAGCTGGTTAATGACAGCTAGAACTCAAATCCTTGTCTGCCAGATTTAAGGACAGTGCTAGTTTGCATAGTATATCACCTACTTGAACTACTTTAGCCACAGCCAAAGTAATCTCATCTAAAACCATATTTCATATCTAGCTCATTAGCTCCAGATTCAGGTAACATCAGAAACATCAGGAACTGAACCACAGTCCATATGCCCTTAAATAAACTGATGTTCTTCTCCCAAAGCTCTCTGTCTCCTGTACTACCTATATTAATGTCTACTACTAACATTTTTCCAAGCCATAAATCTGGAATTCTCTTGGACTTATTTAGTACCATAACCAGCTGGTTGCATTCCTTTCTTTCTTGTTTCATATGCTTCTTACAAAATTTTCCATTCCGTTCACATGGCCACATGCAACAGTCTCTTTTTTTATTTTATGGAGAAAAAGATAAAACATGATTTCATAGCAAATGATAGGAAGATAACAATAGTTAACATATTGCATATCATTATCTTTAAAGTAGTTACTCAGAGTACAAGATATGGGCATAACAATTTTTCCAATCGATATCAGTGGAAACTTTCCTTTTCTAGGAACTAAGAGACATTAGTAGTATAACTAACTTGCATTTTTTCTCTTTTCCCTCTCTTCCTTTCCCCTTTCTCCCATATGCATTCCATTTTCCTTTTAAACAGCATCTTCCTGTTTCACAGTATCTATTGTATATTTTAGACCTTTTTTACTCTTTCAGTTTCTCACACTGGGGAGACCATATGATGTTTACACATGAGTCTGATTTATTTCATTAATGAGCATGGTCTTGAGTTGTATCCATTTACCTATAAAAGTCTCAAGTTTATCCTTCTTTATGGCTGAGTAGTACTCCATTGTAGAAAAATACCTCAGTTCTTTTTTTATCCATTCCTGTGTTGTTGGGCATTTAGGTTTTTTCAGGATTTAGCTATTGCAAATTGTGCTGCTATATATATTGGTGCACATATATCACAGTGATATGATGTTTTTAATTCTTCTGGGAAGATACCGAGAAGGGGAATCACTGTATCAAATGGGACCTCTAATCCTAGTTTTATGAAGAAACTCCACACTGATTTACCCAGGGTTGTAACAGTCTATATTCCCACAAACAATGAAGATGGGTTCCTTTATCCCTAAAACTCCTCCAGTATTTGTTATTGGTTGATTTCTTGATGATAACCATTCCTTCTGGCATGAGATAGAATTTCAGTGCTTTAGTTTACATCTCTTAAATGAGCAAAAATATTGAACATTTTTTTCATGTACTTAGTTACCATTCATATTTGTTATCTGAGAAGTGTGTATTCATCTCAGATGCCCGTTTTTGGATTGGATGTTTGAATTTGGAGGCTCTGATTTCTTTTCAATTCTTTATATGTTCTAGATAGAAACCTTCTGAGGGACAAATGGATAAAATATATTCCCAATCTTTAGGTTGTCTTCTCATTCTGTTGGTGATTTATTTTGATGTGCAAAGCTTTTTAGTAAGCTGAGATCCCAGTTTTTTATTCATTGGAGTATTTCCCATGCAGTTTGGTTTTGTTCTTAAACTCTCTGCCTACCCCTGTGGCTTCAAGATTTCTACCTACGCTCTCTTCCAGCAGATTTAGTGCTTCTGTCTTATTATAGAGATATTTGATCCATTTTGACTTCAGTTTAATGTCTGGTGAAAGACATGGTGCTAATTTTAGTGTTTGGCATGTGGAAAGCCAGTTTTCCCAAAACTATTTACTAAAGAGGCTATCTTTCTTCCAGTGAACATGTTTGGCCCCTTTGTCAAAGACAAAGTGGCTGAGTGTGTTTGTAGTTGTGTCTGTATCTTCTAATCTGTTCCACTGTTCCTCAGGCCTATTTTTTGACAATACCATGCTGTTTTTGTCACAGTAGCTTTGTAGTAGAATTTAAAGTCAGGGATTTTGATACCCCCTACCTTGACTTGTTGCCCAGGATTTCCATTGCTATTCTAGGTCTCTTCTCTTTCCAAATGAATTTTAGGATTGTTTTCTCTGTATCTGTGGGTTATGCTAATGCTATTTTGATTGAGGTTGCATTAAATCTGTACAACAATTTTGGGAGTATGGTCATTTTCACAATGTTCCTTTTGGATCTTTGATCTCTTTTTTCAGAGTGCTGTAATTTTAAATGTATAGGTCTTTTACTTCTTTTGCTAGATTGATTCCTAAGTATTTCATTTTTTTGAGGTTAAGAGCAGAATACATTTATTGAGGGAAACATAGCTTCTGTCTGAGAAAGAAGCAGAAGGGGACCCAGATGGGTTGCCCCAGTATTTCCTTTTTTTTTAGATGCTACTGTGAATGACGTGGCTTTCGTAATTTGTCTCTCAGGGAGTTTGTTGTTCGTGTACAGGAATGCTATTGATTTCTGAGTGTTGACTTTGTGTCCAGCTACATTACTGAATTTTGTTATTAAATCTAAAAGTCTTTTGGTGCAGTTTTTGGGGTCTTCTTTGTAGAGGATCATGTCCTCTACAAATAATGATAATTTAACTTCTTCCTTTCCTATCCATATTCCTTTTATTTCTTTCTTTCTCTTGTCTAATGCTCTGACTAATTGCTCTTCCAGAACTATAGGGATAGTGATAGAGGGGCAACCTTCTCTTGTACCTGATTTTAGAGTGAAAGCTTTCGGTTTTTGTCCATTTAGTATGATGTTGACTGTTGGTTTGTCATATATGATTTTTATCTGATTGTGGTACAGGTCGTCTATTCTGATTTCCCGTAGGGCTTTTATCATGAATGAGTGTTGGGCAAGAATTTCACAATTGACCTCTTTTCCTCTGAGCCTATTTCTACTGAATCCTCTACTATATTTAAAATATTTTACACTGATTACCTCATCCCACCTTATCTTTTGAAAACCCTGTATTTCCTTAAGATTCTGTCAGCGTCTTTGATGTATGCCACATAATTTAATTACAGCATTTCTTATTATCAGAGAAAACTGTAGGCATTCATAATTTCTGGGACAAAAATTGACCTCGAAAACTGGGAGAGGAAGAACAGGTCCAAGATGCGGTTGGAGAGGAGAGACTGTTAAGGAAAAAATCCTTAACAGAAGATACAATTTGAAATGAAGAGGGTAGGAAGTACCATTAGGTGATCAGAGCCAACATAAACTATATTATTGATTTGTATTGGTTAAAGATATGATCACTGACTTTTAAAAAGTTCATGATTGGCTTGATGCTTTTGTGCTCAATGGCTTCTTTGTTGATACAGTTAGTCTTTTGCCTGCTGTCAAAATGCTAGCTGGACCAGCCTGTAGTGTGATAAATAGTGTTTCTAGGACTGTGCCTACAGGAAGGGTTGCTGCTAGGGGCATTTTGATAAACTTTCTGCTCTAGAGGCTGCGCAGCAAATCCCTGGATAATTGTCAGCACTGTAGCAATCCCTGCACTGGGACAGTTCCCACCTCATATCGCTGGGCTGCCACTTTAGAGCTTTTGCTGTGGACAGTGTCTGCTATAATATCACTTGAAGATTACTCGAGCAAGTGTGCATTTTCTACTGTTTCATGTGCAGTTCTCTCAGTCTGGGTTTATTTAGAAATAATGAAGCTGTATTGAATTATCTTGCAGGAGGCCAGGAATTTTGCTGTATTTACCAGCATAATTTACACCATTTATAATGTCCTTATCTTTTAAAAATATATGCTTTTGATTTGCATGTTTTGGTGTAAGTAATAAGAACCCTAAGAAAAATGCTAAAAATATAGAAATAAAGTAATATTCTCGGGGGGAACTCAGGAAGATGGCGACCGGGTGAGCAGCAAGGGAGCGAACCTCCTTAATAAACACCACCAGCTCGAGACAGACTTGGTGAGCGTGAATGCCGGAACCTCGGCTGGGAAGTTTAAACTGGGCGTATTTCTCTGAGATGCCGGGGGAGATGTGGTAGGGCGGACCAGGCTGCCGGGGCGAGACGTGGGAAA